>BQNB010017944.1:0-69069 GCA_026074375.1 Tanacetum coccineum
GTTCAAGTTATATGGAAGGAAATGATTTGGATTTTCATGAAAGTGATGTTTTATTCTCAACGATCAATGAGGATAAAGTTTTTAACCCGGGTATCCTAATTGATAAGAACTCTAAAGTTCATGAGCCAAATGTTTTACTCACCCTGCTCACCCGTTCTTTTGAAAGGATGTTAGACTTTGACCTTAAAAACTTTCAAGTTGAGCTTAAGAATGATATTTTGAACCTTAAGGTCTTAGTTTTTGATCTGGGTATTCTTGATAATGTGCTTACGAGGAAGAGTTCTTTAACTCTTAAGATTTTTGACCCACCCTCAATTGTCCCACCCTTTATCCGTACTAATTCTCTAGTTTGGGGAAGGATCCGTCCTTTAGTCATTTCTATACCTCATTTGTATACCTCCATATGAACCTTGTTGAATGGTCAGGCTTAGTGACTCCGTTAAGAAACAAGTGGCTTCGTTGGAGGCACACCCATGATTATCCTTTTTATTTTCTTTTTATAATACAAGTGAACTTTCTTACCCGGGTATAGGTGAAAATGTTGTTTTAGACGAAGAGGAAGATACCTTCACATTCACTACCCGATCTTTTCTACCATTTGTCACCTATCCTGAGGTTTTACCCGCATCTTACTCCACGGGGAATGAAGATAAAAAATTTAACCCGGGTATTCTTGATGTTTTTGACCCACTCCACCCACCCGTAATGGACTTTCATGTTACCAAAGCATTTTCCGGGTTCACATTTTCTTTCTTGAAAATCTTTTCTAAAAAGTTTTTTGAACCCAGGAACAAAAATGCTACGGTATATCTTTCATACCTAGTTTGGGGAGGTTTCCACCTCTTGGAATTTCTTCATCCTCACTATTATCCTCCATAATGAACCTAGTTTGGGGAAGGATATCTTCGATATTGACTTGCATTTCACGCAACCTTGTTTGAATCTTTTTGAATTATCCTTTTTGTGAAAAAGTGGAAAATTTTAAATTTTTGCTTACAAAAGAAGCTCAATAGAAGCTTAGTTTGGGGAAAAACACCACTTTTTGGTAATCCGTTGGTGAGAAATAGGAGTTAATTTTGACTTGACCGGGTGAAAATGCCCTAGCTAGTTCTTTAACCTACCTTTTGTGGGGCCAAGCTTTCACAAATCCTATTGCATTGGATTTTAAAATGTGAAGAACAAGAGATGATGTAGTTAAATATAAGTGTATTTGCTTAAGCAAGGTTTATTTGGAAAACCTAAAGCTTATATGAATGATTTGTGTCTTTTTACTCCCATAAGCTCTTAACACACCTAATCATACGTGCTCTTTTTAATTTAACTAAGTCAACCAATGTCTTTAGAAAAAGTCTTACATTTTGAAAAAGAATTCATTTAATATGTAAGTAAGATTTTTGGTTTCAAATTTATAAGTTGATTTTCTAAAGTGAAATTTTTCCATTCATCAAAAATATAATTATAAAAAGAATGCCAATGAAGCATTTCTAATGCAAAAGCATTATTTTTCGTGCCAATGAAGCATTCGCAAAAATAGAATAATAAAAGCTATATATAGTTTTAATCGTTGGCGTATCCATGTTGAGAGAAAGACTCGGATGGGGTCGCAACTAAGGATTAAAACTATGTACGTGGAATCAAGGTTCGTAGGCATTCATCACTAGGGAGCGCGGCCTAGGTGATGATTGCAACTAAGGGACTTTGGATTCTAGGCTTTGTAGGAAAAAGGTGTTGTCGCGATAACCCACAAACGTTAGCAGCGGAGTGGGGGTTCGAACTAAGAACACCGGTTGTTGATGCGATATCCTATTTGGGAGAAAGGCCTAAGTAGGGGTTCGAACTAAGAACAACATTCCTATTGAAAAAAAAAATTATAGTATCATTTAATATGTAAGTAAGATTTTTGGTTTCAAATTTATAAGTTGATTTCTAAATGAATTTTTTCCATTCATAAAAAAATATAATATATAAAAAAGAATGCCATGAAGCATTTCTATGCACAAAGGCAGTATTTTTTCGTGCCATGATGCATTTGCAAAAAATAGAATAATAAAAGCTATATATAGTTTTAATCGTTGGCGTATCCATGTTGAGAGTGAGACTCGGATGGGGTCGCAACTAAGGATTAAAACTATGTACGTGGAATCAAGGTTCGTAGGCATTCATCACTAGGGAGCGCGGCCTAGGTGATGATTGCAACTAAGGGACTTTGGATTCTAGGCTTTGTAGGAAAAAGGTGTTGTCGCGATAACCCACAAACGTTAGCAGCGGAGTGGGGGTTCGAACTAAGAACACCGGTTGTTGATGCGATATCCTATTTGGGAGAAAGGCCTAAGTAGGGGTTCGAACTAAGAACAACATTCCTATTGAAAAAAATAAAAATAATTATAGTATATGGAAAATAAAAAGAATGGTTAAAAATTTCATTTTCTCAAATCAATTTATAAGTTTTGTTTCCAAATCTCTTTTAGCTTTGAGTCGAGATTTATCTATGTTATTAACATTTGAGCTCACAAGGCTTATTTGTAAAGCTTAGATGAATTTCAACTATGAAGATAAATTGATCTATGGTTGAGTTAAAAAGAGTGCACACATCTTAATCATTAATTTATTCCTGGGAGTGAAAAGTTCACAAGTTATAAGTATAAGAGCTTAATCATTTGGACTTATATTGACAATGATCTTGTTTATTAGCTTTGTTTAGTCTAGTGAAAAGTCAAGGATGACGAATTTTCCTCTTTTGTGCTCTATTAATCGGGAGTAGCCTATTTCGATGAGCCTAAAAGTTGCAAACTTGCAATGATTGCCATTAATGTGTTTCCATGAGATTAAATGTTGAGAAAAGTGAAAGTTGTTTAAAAGGTGATTCATAAAAGGTTTTAACAAGGGCATTTTGGAAACTTGTTAGTTTACAAAGTGTACACTTGATAACATTGCGTGAGGACACGGCAATCCTTTAGTTTGGGGAATTTTGATATTTGCTTAATTGTATATTAAATTACCCGGGATTTTGCCAAATAAAAGCCAAGAAAATGCCAAAAGGATAGAAAAAATGTGTGCTTTTGTGTCTGTTGTGCAGGAAAGGATAATAAAGACAAAAGTGAGCAAAATCGTTCAAAACCGACAAGAAACGGAAAAGGCAAGACAAGAGTAAAGAATGAAGCCAAATCAATCAAAAGCCGGATCAGCCCGATACAGGAGAAGAAAGAATGAAGATTAAATTGAAGATTAAGGACCAATGATGACAAGTTTTCAACATTCAAAGGCTTATTTGGAAGTTTTAAAGTACAAAGGACCAAAGTTGCCAAAAGTAGAAAATTGGTTTATAAAGAAGAAAAAGAAGAAAGAGACTACAAGGGCCGGAAGTGTCATCTTTGAAACTTATTTTACACTACAAAGGAGGGAATGAAACGCAGGGACTGAAGTTGCAATTCTTTCAAAGTTTCAAACCACAACACGCGGGCTAAACTCTCCCTAACTACCTTCTAACCAACTTTCCCGCCCAGAGTTTCACCGCCAGAAAAACAATCCCCACAAACCAATATGCTTAAATTCCTTCTCATTCTTCATTCACAGCAACTGTTACCTAGTATTTTAGCATTGCCACATCATTGCGCATACGTGTCATCATCTAATTGGTTTAAACACCTCATCATTTATCATCAACGGCCAAGAATCAAAGTGGAATAGATCAAGGGCTTGGATTAACTTGGATTTTCATTCTCTTGTCATTTTCCATAAGTTTATTTATGAGTGTAATACGCTTTAGAGAAGTAGTTAAGGTAGTAGTTATTTTTAAGTTTGTAGACTGTTCCATTTATTTTATTAGCTTTCTTTTAGTTTTTCAATAAGTCTGCTTTTAAGATATCTTGTTCTTGTATTCTCTCTTCAGACTCTTGTACTTTAATTTTTTGAGTAATTAAATTTCAGCTTCTAAGTTTTCAATCGTTTTTTCCTCTTCATATTGAAGCTGTTTTTACTTCTGATAGCTATCCTAATAAGGCTTTTTGAGCTTATACATGTTATTAAGCTTAATATTCAGTTTAAATTGTTAAAAGTCATTTACTTACTAGTTTTTGTTCCAATTTAAATCAAATCATGATCCTTGAGGTTCAATTGGATTCATTTTGGAACAACAGGAGTTAATAGCTTTTATAAGCTTATTGAGATTATTTAGCTCTGGATTAGAGGCAAACGGTAGATGACCACTTAGGTGTATGTGTTTAAGCCACTGTCACGTATCAAGCGGGGCTTGTGACGGAGACATACAAAAAAAATCACAGGTTACACTTTCTCAAATTTATTTTAGCTTTAATTTTAGCTTGAAAACATTTGTTATTTACTTTTCCTTCCTGTTCAATTCATTTGCAAACACTATTCTTGTTTAATATAGCTTAGTTAGCTGTTTTAAGTTTTCATTTAGATGATAATTTGTGTAATCTCGTTATCATTTTAAAATGTCATAGTATTGTCTAGGTATAAGCTAGAGAGAGAAAATAGCTTTTTTTCATTAATAAAGACTCTGGACTTATTACTGTTCAACTAGCTTAATTAGGTTAGTTTTAGGTTGAGTTGCTATAAGGTTTTAGAATTTGAGCTTTTAAATTAGATTTTAAGTGCACTTTAGCTTTGACAGCTTTAGTTAAGTAGTGTTTGGTTTAAGCTGAATTTGACTCTTAAAGTCAATTAAATTTTGTCAAAACACTTTATTCAGTTGAGTTTGTCAAAGTGAATAAGTTGTAAAGTGATTTTGAAACTTAGTTTGTAGAGATGCAACATTTAGAGCTTAAAAAGTAGCTACTAGCACCAGGGCAGTTTTAAGTAAAAAAATTTAGTGGTTAAGTTTTTCAAGAGCACTTTTAGAGTCAAGCTTGATTAATGTAGGTTAATATACATGTCATGAGTTAGTTCATGAGATTTTAAGTGGAAATTTAGCCTGCACATAGACTCTTACCAAGTACATCAGCAAACAGCAGTTTATACTGCTGTTGCTTGTGATCTTTTAAGCAATTTTTTATCATTCATAGTTAGGAGTTAGAATCTAGTTGTGAGCATCTAAGTAGTACTCCATTAGCTTAGTATAATAAATCTCTTAGTTTTCATATTAAGCTTTTAGATTAGCTTATTTGTACTTTCAAAAGTTGAATAGCATCAGAATTGAGTTCTAGCTTATTACTTCTTGATTTCTAAGCTCTAGTTGTAAATTTTAAAATCCTTTTATCTAGGTTAGTTCTATATCAATAGGTTAGCTTATTTCCAAAGATTCAACTTCTAAGGATAAGTAATAAGCTAGTTAGCTTATAAGAAAAAGCTTATATTCAGTTTAAGCCTGAACCTTGCACCTTTTAAGATCACTTTTCTTGTTATTCTTGTTAATACTTAGCTTATTTTTTTCTAGATATCTTTAGTACACATTTTAAGCTCCATATAGCTTCTTTTGTTTTTCACTTTCATTTAGTATTAAGCTAGGAAAGCATTTTTCTATATTTTTCTCATTAAATTTGTATTTTCTAGAAATTAAAATAGATTTTAGTAATTCCTTTTTCTTATAAAAATCATAAAAAATAGAAAAAATAGTTTTAAAAATAAAAATTCTTTTTTGCATTAATTTTTCATTTTAAATCTATTAATTTTTGAAAAAATAAAAGAAAAAATTTAGTGTTAATTTTAGAAAAAGTTTATTTTTGATTAAATCATTAAATCTTAGAAAATCCATAAAAATTCAAAAATACATATAAAAATTCTAATTCTTTTTTCCTAAAATTTTCATTTTAAATTTGTGAATTTTAGATATAAATATTGTTAAAAGTCGTGTTTTAGTTTTTAAATTTCAGTTTTAGCTCGCGTTTAATACGTTTTGTGCAATTTTAAATTTTGTGCTAGTTAAAAATTGTTTTTCATTTCATAGTTTATTATATTTTTGTAGTGTAATCAACAAATCAAAAATCCCTTTATCATTCTTAGCTCGATTCCGAATCATTCCGTAAATATCCCCCCCCCCCCCCTTTTTTTTACAATTCACAGATTTCGTTGGACACGACCCGAGGATAAGTCTTCCCAGATAAAAATATACGATTGTGTTTTTTTCTTATGTGAGATTTTACCTTTATATTCCTCTTGTTGAGAAGTATTTTGGAAATAATTCTTACGATAATTAATACTATATAAGTATAATTAAAATTTGTTTACCGCAACCAAGCTCGATTTCTTCAAGGAATGAAATCACTTGACTTCCTCAAAAGGATGGAGGGTGGGAGAAGTGTATCAACAATCGGTTCAAAGTAAGAGATGGGAATTCCATTAGCTAATACTTTCCAGAATCCTAAAATTTTCTGAGAATATTCCTCACACACTATAATCAATAAAGTCTAACCTTGTTAAATCTGATTCCATGGCATTGTAGGAGAAATTTTTCGTATCACCTACGTTTGATCAGTCAACCGGATTTGTCATCATGTTTTAAGGTCAACTTTCACCGTGTACATCAATCAAGAACTTCTTGCCGTTTCTTAGAATGGTCTTCCCATAAAATCAACGGACTCTTGGTTCGGCTTCATAGTCCAACTAACCACAAAATCGCTGGAAAGTAGAAGGTTCCAACCTACACAAAAAACAACTTCGCTATGCCGGAGGAGTGGAGATTGATCGGTCGGCTAACAATCGAGTACATCCTAGTTTTGGTTAGTCCTTGGAGATTAAGCTTTTCAAAAACTGAGAGTGGCATTAGATTGATGCTTGCACCGAGATCGGCCAGGGCTAAGCATTCATCTAACTCTGGAAAATCACACGGTATCAAAAATCTACCCGGGTCTCTAATTTCCTGGAATGTCTTAGGATGACCTGCGAGCAATTTTCATACCTGATGTTTTGGTTAATTCTCAAGATCTTGTCTTTGTTGTTCAAAAGCTTTCTGAACTCGAGCAAACTTAGCCATGTGCAGGAGGGCAACTGCGAAGCTTTAGCTCGAAGTGGAGAGTCCGAAAAATTCCATGAATTCAAAGCAAAAATGGTCGTCCTTTTTCGCAGGACTTTCTGCCTTGTTTACCCTAGATGGATAGTTAAAGTCGTTTTTGGCTTTAGGCATGACAACTGGTTCATCAACATGGACTATCGGAGGTTGGACGTTTTTTGTAGTTCCGTTAGGAAGCACCGTGTCCTTTGTTACCTCGGCTTCAACAATCCACTCCGGAAGGTGGAATTTTAGGTCCAACAATGAAACTAAACTCCGCTTCTGGGTGGGGATTGCTTTCATATCACCCTTCGGTTTTTACAAGGTGATGCTAGGAAGAGGACCCAACTTGATGTAAAGCTTGGTTGGATTTTACGATTTTGGTGAGCAAGTCGTTTATGTTGGTCATATTTTGGTTTTGCATGATTTGCATACCCGCATCATTAGCCTTGACATAGCTCCTCAAAAACAGTTTTTGACGACACCGAAGCTTGATGAGCTGGAGCTTGTAAAGCTGGTGTTGATTAACACGGGTTGAAAATTGCCTTGTTGAACCTGGTCGTGGTTAGACCTGTTGTTAGCCATTTCCACGTTTTAGGTTATGGATCCAACGATTCAGATTGTTGGCTTGGGTTTTTGTGTTTGTGTTGCTGGGAGGAAAAACCGGGTGGTCTGATTTGGTTTGTTGCCATAATGTGGCGGAGACGTAACCGGAATTTCCTTGGTTGAAATTTGCTGCGGGCTGTTTGCGGAACGTATTCTTGGATGTTACTCGGTAATTGTTGCTAACTATCGGTAGCTCGGACAAATTCGAAGATAGGGCACCACCGGCAGGTAACACAACTTTGCTCACCGCCTTTTACGGGAGCGGTAGCTGGAACTGAGATGTCTCTTGTCCAAAGAGAGCTCTAACCATATCTTTCAATCAGCAACCGACGGAGATACTCCGATGTGGAAGCGTTGTACTCACTATAGCAACAATGGGCTTTGCTTCGGGAGTACGAACTTTTGGACTTGCTTTCGATGATGCTTGAGCAATCATCGGTCCTTTGTCCAAAAAGTTACCACCTTCAGGCAAAGTTCAAAGAGTCCTTGATCATTGACATTTTAAATGCATTTGTAAAATGTATCAAGTTGGTAAGCTCCGAGAATGCCCAGATGTGGACATGCCGGAGAAGATCTTTGAATCGATCCCAAGCCTCACTAAACGAACTAATCAAATCTTTGTTTGAAATTGGTAATTTCGTATCGAAAGATATTGTCGTTTAGAAAGAGTGGGAAAAACTGATTTATGAATTTAGCAACGGGAGATCATCCCATGGTCCTGAATTGATCGAGGGGCTTCAATCTCAAAGGCCATATTGCGGGCTGCCCCCTCGAGAGAGAAAGGAAAAAGCATACAACTTAAATTGATGTGGTCCGGGACATTAGGATATCTCAAAATTAAGGTGATTTTATTGAAGTAACGGATGATGGGCATGAGGTTGTCCTCTTTTCATGTCCGTAACTGCTTGTCTTGGACAAGAGTTATCAACCATGCTTGATCTCAAATTTGCTGCTCAATTTCAGGAACAACAATGCGTCCTCGTATTCCCTCGGTGGGAGCCTGGAGCAATCGCCATAGTTTCGATTATCAGCCATCGTATCTTTTGGAGATCAACAAGATTAGGAGTAACTTGTTGTTGTTGTTGTAGACGACGAGCTTAGAACTAGTGCGCATGCACTAAAATAGAGAACAAGAAGAGTATTTTTGGTTTTTTTTTTTTTTTTAGTTTATTAACAATCTATTTTAAACGGACAGGAACCTAAAACTAGACAACTTGAACCCAAATAATCTACTTACTTCACGGTAGCTCTCAAAATGATAAACGCACAGGTGAGCGGAGGAGTAGGAATAGCGCGAAGCTATTTCTCCCTTCAGGGTCGTATTTTCCTCAGGAACAACCCTCCTTATAACCCACTTTGTAGTTTGTTTAAACGTTTCAAGGTGAGCCGTATATCGAAAAAGACACAATTGTGAGGAAGTTTTAAATCTTTGATTCGAGTTGGGACACCAATAAGTTCACCGGAAGTATTATTATAATACCTTAAAAAAAAAAACAAAAAAAAAAAAACAATTGAGAATATTATATTTTTGGTATTTTTACAATTATGTGAATTTTATTTCTTTTTATGGACAATTTTTTATATTTTTGGTTTTTCTTTTGTTTTTATATGATAAATATACTAATAAAAGAAAATAAAAAATATTTTTGTACTTTTTTATGTTTTTATAGAATAAAATATTCACATATGTAAATAAAAATTCAAACGTAACGAAATTCTTTCAATAGCATCCCCTGCACGCGGCGGCCAAAATTTGACATCCTCGCAAACTCACACCCTTAAAACCTATCTAAATGTGATTATAAATACACGATGGACGAAATCACGCGAGATCAAGGAAAACCGGAAGCAGTATAGGGGTCTCCGCAGTCTTATGTCCCAACGAGGCTGAAATGAAAATGCAAGACATTGATGACTTGTGTTTGGATGCGTCACCAAGTAATGATTTGGCACTCTAAATTCATAACAATAAGCAAAAACACATAAAAAAATCAAAGAGAATAAACTAGCACAAGATCAAAACTAGGATGACGAAAAACACGTTAAAACATAAAACCTAAAACGCAAATAAGCTCAAAAAGAACTTAAAGATAAGTTAAATAAGCTAAACTAACTCTAATAAGCAAATAAAAAAGCAAATTAAGCTAAATTTAAACTGAAAAAACACAACTTACAACAGTTTTTAACTACCAGGACTAAACTTGAGTTAGTACAGCTAGCTAAAGTCAGTACTGTTAGCTAAGTTAAGGTACTCGCTAGGGCTAACTCAGACTTAATGAATTAATAAATAAATAAAAAAACAAGGCTAAAACAGAAGTTCACCTAACCATAATAAGCACATAGTAATTGGAATAAGCAACAAAATAAACTAAATGATAATAAGGCTAGAAAACTAAAACTGAAAACTGTTGAGATACTTTAAAAAGACAATAAACTAAATAAGCAAACAGTAAAGGAAAATGGTTTAATCTACTCTAAAAAGCTAAACAATCTTAAATAAGAGCATAAATAATAGCTAATATTGTAAATGAACTACCAGTACTAACAGTATTAACTGTTAAGTTAGTACTACGCTAGTGCAGAGTTAGTACTGCACCTTTTGAAATCCAAAAGAAAATGAACTAGCATACTAACTTGGAGTTAGTACTGGGTACTTTAGTTAGAACTGCTCCAAAAGTTAATAGCGAGTAATAACTTATAAGTAACAGTTTTAACAAGTTAACTAACATTACTAAGCAAAATAAGCACAAAACATACAGATAAAGCACAAATAAGCAGTTTCTACAATCAATAAGACAAACAAGGAAAAAGCGAAACTTAACAACACCCTTGCTCAAACAAGTCAAATAATGAAATCTTACAAAGGCTCTACTTGTATATAACAACAAGCTAGTGAGAGAGTCATAAGCCCATCCAGACCTGGCATTAATCATCCAAAACCTAAGCTGTGGTATAATTTGAGATGATACTTATGATTTTCTTTTAACTACCTTAACTTTTTATTTTCACTTAATGATACAGCCTATGAGTAAGCTGTGAGAGAACTTTTTTTGAACACAAAACAATAGTGATTAGAAACATACACTGGTATTGGTAATATTGACTTTAAAAACCTCAAACTTGCATGAATCTTGAAAAGTGTTACAACGATTGAAAGTAGAAGCTGTAAATGACTTAAAACAAAACTGAAAATAAGCTAAATTATTTTTAAGATTAAAAACTAAAAACTAACATGCCTCAAAGGCTTACAAAAGGCTCTATTTATAGCCGAAGTTCCTTTATCTCTGTGGACATGCAGACTTGTGGCTTCTTTGGAGAGAGCAAAAAGAGTTGTGCTAGTGTGTGAGGTAATTGTGAAACAAGTCCAGCCTTTGATTTCTATTGAGCTTCCTTTTGGAGACAAAATAGCCATCGAAATTGTTTTGGAATGTGAGGGATTGCCAACATTCATTTATACAACTGGGATGGGGTTAGTAAGGGTGGATGAAATGAATTTGGCTATGGAGAAAAGTGGGTTTTGCAGGTAGAAGGTATGGGACGACATAACCAGTTGTAACTGGGTTTTTAGGGGACGTAAGAAGACTTTTTTGGGAGTGGCAGAATGTCCCCTTAATATATATAACTTAAATGCAATCTCTACTTCTTTGCAATATAAATAACCCTTGTCTTTCTCTTTTTGGCATAAAACATTTAGGTTTTGGCAGTTTTGGCCCCTCAAGTTGTATTTTCTTGCTATTGCTGACTTTTGCTTGCCCTTTTCTACTCCGTGCTTGATTTCTTGCTTTTAGGCTTTTCTTTTTTTGCCTTTACCTTGAATATCCTTTTCCTGCACAATACGAAACAAACAAACAAATACAAATGTATTTTTTTGGTACGTTTTATTCATTTAAGTCGTATATATGGAAAATGGTATGTGTAAATTAAACACTATCAGTGTTGCCTTAGGTTTGAAACACCTACCTAGGCCTTCGCTCCAGGGGGGTGGTATGTTAATCTCACAACCAACGACCGTGTTCGTAAAGTTAGAAAACCCACCCCGTTGTTATTTCTAAGGCTAGTAGGGAAATCACATCAACACCTTCTTCCTAATATGGCTAAAGAATCGTCGCCTTAGTTTGAACCCTCACCTAGACCTTATCTTCAAGTGAGAATATCACAACACACCAAATCCCTATAAGTAAAGACGTCTTAGATGGAACCCCTACCTCGTTGTTATCGGATTGGGAAATTCACGACACATCATTTTTACTAGCTCTATATGATCAAATGTATGCTTCAAAGGTATAATTTACAATAATCGTGCAATTTTTGCATTCATACTTCATTCATGCATCTTTGGCATTTTATCCTTCCAAAACCTTGCTTTTAAAAAGAATCAAGTATAAATTGAAGCTTTTTCTGATACATCGATTGAACATTAGATGAACAAGCACAGTAGTGGATTAGTTGATTAAAGTTAATGGGAGAAAAAGAACACAAGTTATTCCAATAAATCAGTTTGAACGAATCTTGCTTAACACAAAAACTTATATTTAACTCTATCATTTATTTTTTCCTTCACCTTTTTAAAATTCAAAAGTAATATAATTCAGTGAAAGCTTATGGCCTGAAGGAACTAGCTAGCTCACTACGCCCGATCGACGTCAAAAATTATTCTCATTCAAACCCAAAAGAAAAGTCAAAACTGTGACAAAAGCACATCTTTTATTTTGAAGATTTTGTTTATATAAAGATGATTTGGTGAAAATAACGGATACCGAGGTAACAATGATGAAGGCAACAATTAAATTCGAATATGACCCCCCCAAACTAGCACTAAACATCGTCCTCGATGTTTATGAAGGTACACTGTTAATCCTAAGCTGTTTATCGAAATAGAGCAAAAATAATGACGTGTAGACGGATAGATAGGCTATCGTATTCCCAAAATGAAGCTAGGATATGTGAATCTCGAGTGATACGAATAGACAAAACCGAGAGCCTCATAATCCCGGGCAATCCTGGACAATAAACAACAACAACACAAACACGGTGATAGAAAAGACAGCATCTCACACAACAAACAACACTTATTCATACAATTACAACTACGGATAAGCATGGGTTGCCTCCCACGAAGCGCTTGTTTAAGGTCGCTATGCTTGACCCGTCACCTGAATTTATTGGACATTAGGGAATGTTTGGAGATCCGGGACTACCAATTGTGGTACGTCCCCTCCAAAGTAGTGCTTAACACGATGACCATTCACTTTGAATTTCGGCCCGTTGGCTTGAGATAGCTCAACGAGTGGCCGTAAAAGGAAAGACTTGAGATGATGGTGAATGGTCCACTCCAACGGGAATTTAGTTTGCCCTAGAAAATCTCAATCTTGAGTTAAAGAGAAGGACTCGATCACCGACGTTGAAAACGCGATTTTGATCTTGTTGGAGTCATGATTCTCTTATGTTTTTTCCTTATAGATCAAATGAGTTCTCATAGGCAATGATCACGAAGTTTCGTTAAGTTCATTGAGTTGAACTTTCCCGGTGACAAACGCATTGAAAGATCAAAGTTTGCTTGTTTCAGGCCAATAGGCTTTGTGCAAAGCACGATCGAAAGATGACATGACCTTTCAACCAAAAGCTTGTAAGGAGTACACCCGATGGCGTTTTGTAAGCTGTGCGGAAGGCCCATAGTGCATCATCTAAGTTAGTCCGACCAGGAAGCATGTTTTTCACTTGTTCCTTTCAAGATACGTTTCAAACCACTCATTTGACAAAAAGCCTTCGACTTGCACACTTGTGAGTGGATTACACGCGTGGAGGAGACGGTGAGTGAGCTCCATATTTCTGCATGACCTTTGCAAATGGTCATTTGCATAAATGAGTTCCGCGATCACTTATGATAGCTCAATGGGCACCAATCTGGCGAAGAGAGATTTTAGGAATTTGCAAACGACTCTGGCATCATTGGTGGGGAGCGCTTTCGCTTCAACCCATTTTGACAAGTAGTCAACCGGCCACGAAAAATATGTTCCCTCCGTGAAGACGGGAACGGCCATAAAGTCCATGCCCCAAAAACGTCAAAGATTCACAAACTTGGATTGAGTTTGAGCGTCCATCCCGTTTGCAAGTTTTCCTTGTCTTGGCACGAGTCACAGTTTTTGGACAACTCGTGGGCACCTTGAAAATGGTGGGCACCAAAAGAAGCGAAATCAAAGATCTTTTTGGCGGTAGTTTGCATCCATGAATGTCCCCGGTGGTCCATTGGTGGTAAGCCTCGAGAATTCGAGGTTCCTTGCGTGCACACATCGCCTGATCACTGGATCCGCGAAAACTAAAAGTCCGCACTATTTTTAAACAAGAATGGGTCGATCACCCAAAAATAATGTTTCACGTCCCTTAGAAGAACTTATTTTTCTTTGGGTTTAGACATGCCCTTCACAAACGAAGTTACCCGCAGTGTAATTTGCAAAGTCCGGTAAACCACGGGTACTAAAACACCGACGAAAAGTTAACCATACTTAACGGCTCGAGAGGAAATGTTTCATTAATTTTCTTTAGGGTCGAGACCGTTTTCATAAGCGTGTTTTCTAATCGGACAGGATTAACGTAGCTGCGAGGTTTCTCAGATCCCATTTAATGTCATGACTTAAAGTCAAATTCTTGGAGGAGAGACCCCATCGGAGCAATCTCGCTTTAGCATCCATTCGGCAAAGAGATACTTGATAGCGAATGGATCCGTATGCACTAAGACTATGCTTTTGTTCATGATAAATAAGACCAGGAAATTTATCGAATGCATACACCACGCTAACTTTCCTTTCCGTCGTGGTGTTAATTAGATTCAGCCTCGATCATCGTCTTGCCTAGATAATGATAGGCTGACAGTGTTTTCATGTGTTTTGCCCCAAAACTGCCCTATGGGCTAATCACTTGCATCGCACAAAAGTTCGAATGGTAGATCCTAGTTTGGGGCAATCAGATCGGAGCTTTCCGTAAGTTTATTCTTTAAACGTTTGGAAAGCTGGATGCATTCATTAGAGAAGATGAATAGGAGTATCCCTTCTCGAGAGATGAGTCATGTGGTCGGGTATTTTGAAAATTCCTTATGAATCTCGGTAAAAACGGCATGACCAATAAAACTTCTAAACACCCTTTGACAGTGGTGGGATGAGGAATTTGGGCAATGACATCAGTTTTGGCTAGTCAACCCAATCCATTTTTAGAATTTATATGGCCGATGACACTGCCCTCTTTGACCATAAAATGGCTCTTCTCCCATTTAGACACAAATTTGGGTGTCTTCACTATCTTTGCAACATTTTCTCAAGACGGAGAGGCAATTTCAAAGGAATTTTCCAAAGACCGAAAGTCACCAGAAGAGCTTCCATTGTCTTTTCCAACCATGTCTGAAAGATGGCCAATCATACACCTGTTGGAACGTGCCCCGTGCATTGCATTAAGCCGAAAGCATGCGACGTTAGCAAACCGTATCGTTATGGACAAGTAAATGGTTGTTCTTATTCTTTGATCACGAGGGTCAATGGGAATTTGTAAATACACCAGTAAAAATCCAACAAAGGAAACAATTAGTACTACTCATTTCACCGCTAATCTCTCGAGCATTTTGATCCATAAACGGAGTGGAAAGTGCCTTTACGGTGGCTTCATTTAACTTGCGGTAGTCAATGCATACCCGCCACCCGGTAACCAAATCGAGTTGGGATCAACTCCTTTTCTTCATTTTGAACAACGGTAAATCCACCCTTTTTGGCATACAATGAATCGGGCTACCCCAATGACCTATCGAGATTGTGTAAAATCAATCCTGCGTCAAGAAGTTTTTTCAACTTCAATTCTTGATGACATTCAAGGATTTTGGATTAACCCTTCTCGATGCAGAACTGCAGGTTATAGTCCACTTCCATTAGAATTTTGTGGTAACAAAATTCCGGTTAATACCCTGAATGTCGGTATAATTTCCAAGCGATGGCTCGCTTGTGAGACTTAAGAAACTTGATCAATCGGCTTTTCTCCCCCAAACTTAAATTTCATTAGCAAATGATGACTGGTAACTTTTGTCATCTTCCAAGAAATGCCGTATTCAAAGGATGGGAGAGGTAAGTCCTTGAGTTTTAAACACCTCTGGTGGTTCATCCAATCGAAGATTTAAGCCAGTTTTGGCTTCACAAAGGTTTGATTTCATTCTAGGGTTTCTTGTGAACAAACTCTTGAATTTGGAAATAGGAGAGTCGTGGTTCATTGTTCAAGGAATGCTTCTAGGATGAGAATGTCCCCCGTCGGGATCATAATAAGTCTATCAACTTCCCGGTGAAGTTGTATCATCAACTAGACAAAAGCATTTGCTTCCTCGAACAGTAAAAGTCACTTCTCCAAATGGAGTTAAGGTCTGAAGAATAATTGATCAACAATAGGATCAAAGCACGGAGAAGGATTTCCGTATGCTACTGAATCAGAAAAACCTAAGACCTCTTGCGAGTATTCTTCACTAGCCATATCAATGACGTCAATCGGGTTTGCCGTCATATGATTGAAAATTTGCCGTGTACCGCGAAGTTTGATCTAAGGTTTGAAAGTTATGGCCTCTTTGCCAACACGAAAGGGTATTTCACCCTCGTACACATCGATTAATGCACGAAAAAAAAAAAAAAAACTAAGTTTTCAGAAAACACCTCTCGAGAAGTAGAGTACTCCGGGGGGGTCTGGCTCAAATACAACAACCGCAAAATCGTCTGGAAATTGGAACTTCCCACCACACAATAATCGGACGTCTTGGCGATTTACCGTTGGTGTAGTGAATTGACGTCCGGCTAGCTCAGCGGTCATGCATGTAGGGGTAAGCTCGGAAAGATAGAGATCCTTCCACATTAGGTAACGGAATACGAGCATAAGATTGTATGCTTCACCGAGATCGCCAAGGCATTGCAATGTGTTAATGCCAGAAATTCACATGGGATAAAGGAATCTGCCGGGTCTCCAGTTTTCTAGGTCAACTTGTTAAGGGATACTAGGCCGAGCAAGTTTCGTTCAATTGCCATTACACTCAATTTCACTTTGTTTCCGATTAGGTTTTTTAAAGTTTGAGGCAATTTAAGGCAATAAGAGCAAAGCATCCAAAAAACAATTTCAAAATTCATAAATTTTTGTTTATCTTGTGAAGATTCATAGAATTTCTCAATTTGTTCGTTTAGCTTTTCCTTGCGCCTTGCATCATTTCTTCTTGATGGAAATGGAATTGATGCGTTAGGAATTGGAGTAATCCACAGGAGAAAACATTTGGGCTCAGGATTTGGATTACGGAGACTGAATTTTAAACAACATGAGGTTGGACGTCTTCGTGCATCCGTCATTAGCAAGAGCATCGTTCCTTTGTCCGCTCCCCACCTCGGTGTCCATGAACTAACTGCTTTCTGTCCATGGATGGTAACACCACTTCGGGTAGTGAACCTATAAATCTTCCTTGGGATTGGTAACAGTGTTACCAGGAAGAGTTCTAAACCGGAAGTAGAAAGCTGTATTAGTAGTAACAAATTTTGAAAGCATGTCAGACAAATTTGCCTTTGTGATTGCAGGTTTTGACCTTTTTTGCAGTTTCTCTACACTTGCATCATTGGCTGTGACATATCTTTCAAAATCTGTTTTTGACATACCGTGTGCTGAGGAGGCAGGTCCTATGATGAAGCTACCAGTTGATTGACCGGAGGTCGATAATCTGACGCGTGGTATGAATTGTTTCCTCTGTTTTGATTGAAGTTATTTCTCTCGATTGAAATGTTTTGACTAATTGCATGAGGATTCTGAATGGGAGGAATATTCCAGGAGGTCGAATTTGATTTGAACCAGCGAAGGTCGAAAACCAGAATGAGCTTGTTTAAATTGGGCTGCAGCGGCTTGGGACACATACCTTGGATATTGCATGGTAGAAATGTTGCTATTAGTGGCTGGACGTTTTGATAAAAATGACGCTCCCACAAGTTACACAACTTTGTTCAACTGCCTTTACGAGAGCGAAGCTGGGGTTTGGTTTTTCTGTCGAGAATCAATGCCCTGAGACCAGGTCTTTGAGTTCAGCAACATCAGATAGATGCTGGGGTGGAAGAGCTTGTACTACATTTAGCTACAACAGCTTTGTTCTTGATTGACGTACCTTAGACTTGCTCTCGATGATTTTTAAACATTCTCGAGGCATTTTTGTCTAAGAAGTTACCACCGGCAGCAGAGTTCAATGAATCTTGATCAATTGAGTTTAGGGCATTATAGAATGTATCGAGTTGATGCAGTCTGAAAACCCATGATGAGGGCGAATCCCTTTAAAAGATCATTGAAACGATCCAAAGCCTCACAAAACTCTCCATCAAATTTTGCTGAAATCTCGTATTTCATTCTGAGAAATGTGGTCGTTAGAGGAGGGAAGGAAATTTTTTAAAAAGGATTTTTGTACATAGATCATCCCCATATTTCAATCGACCGAGGGGGGTTTCTTTCTCCACCATAGAGTTTCGGGCTGCCCCTTCGAGAGAATATTGGGAAAAGCATAAGTTTTAAACCCGACGTATTTGGTACGATTCGGAATCTTCATCGTAGAGAGTTGACTTGTTGAAATAATGAGGTGAGCCAGTGTGGTCCTCTTTATTATTTCCAAAATTGCTTGTTTTGGACAAGATCCAGAAGACACAATGCTTGATTTCAATGTTATATTATCGCGATGATTTCCTAATAAACGATCGCTATCCCCTCGTAAAAACCCTCGTGGGTGCTTCGAGCAATTGCGCCATATACGATTAAATCCCATCGTAACTATGGGAGGATATCAGGTTTCTCAAAGATTGGTAATGATTCAACAGAAGTTGTCGGACTGTGTGTCGACGTTACGGGCTGAGAACGAGTGCGCTTGCCAAAAAAGAAATATAAAAAGAAGATTTACACTAATTTTTTAGGCTTTTTCAATGATTTATTCACAATGATTTTAAAAAACGGACAATGAGATAAGACAACTTAAATTAAACCAAATAATCTACTTACTTTCACTGGTAGCTCTCAAAAAGATAAACGCACAACGGAGCGGAGGAGTAGGAAAGCGGCGAAGCTTATTTCTCCATTCGGTCGTAGTTCCAATGAACCAACCCACCTTATACCCACTTTGTATTTGTTTAACGTTTCAAGGTGAGCGTAATATCTAGGAGACACAATGGCAAGTTTTAAATCTTAGTTCGAGTTGGAAATTGGTAATGTTTTCCACACGTTTAGAACAATTGATAAATTTGGAGTTTATTTTATTTCTCTTTTTTTTTTTGGACAATTTTTTTATATTTTTGGTTTTTCTTTTGTTTTTATATAATAATTATACTAAAAGAAAATGGAAATATTTTTGTACCTTTTATATTTTTTATATATATTCCACGAGATTCAAACACAAGGTGACTATACTTAGCATATGTCTTTTTCAACCACCCCGGCAAGCGTCGCCAAAAAATCTGGTCACTCAGGAAGCGCGAAACTCACCCCTCAAGAATGTAAACAAATACAAACATGTATAAATACACAACAAGGGACGAAAACACGCGAGACCAATGAAACCGGAAGCAGTATAGAGTGTTCCCGGGTCGTTATGTCCCAACGAGGCTGGAATGGAAAATCGAGAGACGATTGATGATTGGTGTTTGAATGTAACAAGGAATGATTGGGAATTAAAACTGAAAGTAAATCACCATAAAATTTAAACAAAGAACATAAGCTGAAATTGAATAAAGTCAAGCAAAGGCAAAACAACACCAAAAACTTTTACACTAAGTCACAAATAAGCTTCTAATACGCTTAAGAAACAAATACAGCTACTCTAAATGCTAAATAAGCAAATATAATCATCAATTAGCTAAATTAAAACAAGAGTAACCACAACAGTACAAACCACATACTAACCAGTATTAACCTACCAGTACTATCTTAACAGTACTAACTTAGAGTAGTACTGCTAGTTATAGGTTAGTAACTGTTAGCCTTAACAAAACACAATTTAAACATGAAATAAGCAAGATAAGATAAACAAAGGTTAACTACCCAATATAAGATCTTAAGCATAAAGAATAAGTACCCAGGAATAGACTATAATGATAAAAAAAGCTAGAAAAACTAAAACTGATTAACTCTTAAAATTAATTTGAAAAGACAAGATAGTTTCTACTGAAAACAGTACACTAAAAATAAGCTTTAATCACTCTAAAAAAGCTAAAGAAATCTTAAACAAGCTGAAATAATAAGTCGATACTAAATTGAACTGCCAGAAACTAACAGATACTAACTAACATTGGGGTGGGCAAACTTGTATTTTGTACTGTAGTGAAAGTTAGTACTATTACTAGCTTACCTTTGAAATCCAAAAAAAATGAACTAGCAGTACTAACTAGGAGTTAGTACAGTTAGCTTTAAGTTAAGTGCTCGTTTCCAAAGAGAACATCATACTAAATTAGGTAGTACAGCTAGTTAAAATAACCCCTTAAAAATCATTTTCTTTCAATTAATTAAAAAACAGAGAACATCAAATAACAAAGTAAAAACACATTTAAAGCAATTTTTGATCCATAATAAGCAATTAAATCAGCATGAATTAGACTAGCAGTGTTAACATAAAACTAGCAGATTCTAACAAATAAACTTAACAATTCTGCAATAAGACAAATTAAAGTAAGAAATATAGAGACTTACTACCTCCATGCTCAAAACGAGGTCAAACAATGAATCTACAAAGCTCTAGCTTGCTAAAACAAGCTAGTGAGTAGTCCATAAGCCCATCCAAAACTGGCTTATTCATCCATAACATAAAGCTGAGGTAATATTTTTGAGAGTGATTGGTGTGAATATTCTCTTAACTACTTAACTTTTTAATCACTTAGTTTGAAAACAGTATGTAAACAAGCTTATTGAGAGCTTTTTGAACACAAAACAACTCATTAAGAAACTTAACACAGGTGGATATAAGAGTTACATAAAAAACTCAAACTTGCATAAAACGAGTTGAAAGTGTTTACAAGCCTGAAAGTAAAAACTGTTAAATAACTTAGAAATAAGCTAAGTTTTTAAATTAAAACAAAAACTAGATTCTCCCCACCCCTTCACAAAAGCTTACACGCGAGCTCACAAATATATGTGACGCCGAAGTATAGGACTTGCAATCTTTGCTTCTTGAGAGATAAACCAAGTGTGCTAGTTGTTTGAGGAGATGAATCTATAGCAAATCCCAGCCTTTGATTTCTTTGAGCTCTTGTTACTAACAGTTTAGTGGAGAAATACAAAAGATACAAGTCTAGAAAGAGTTAAACATAATAATAGACAGACTACTGGGAACTACTAGGTGATCCTGGCGGTTTGGGAGGTTGAGACTCCCCACAAGCAGCTGACCCATCAACACCATCACCTGGGTGTGCATCCATAGCACCCCGTCCAAATCTCTCTGACACCCAAGCCTGTAAGTTATAGAACGCTTTCTTCCACTCATCCCGACCACTCAACACCAAGGCATAGTTTGTCTCAAGCGTCTTCAAACGCTTCTTCATCTTTTTCATCTCCTCCGTCTTCTCTTGATCCTGGTCTTCTAACTTAGTCACTCTATTCTCTACAAGGTTACTAAATTGCATCTCATTACCCAATTCCTGACCAAATTCATTCATACACTTCTTAACCTTACGAATTTCAGAACTGTTTGCTTCTATCTCAGCTTTGCGTTTCTTCTCACACCTCTCCAAATATTTTACATTACTGAGCAACAACTCGGTATTATCATCCAACCTTACGATCTCACGTCCATGCAGATAAAATGGAGGAAATGGGGATACAGACGAGGGACCTCCTACTTCATATGTATTTCCAGCAGGTGGCATCTCAAGGGCCCCATCAACAACAATAGAAGCAGCAGCCTTAGTGTCTGATGAAGACTCAGACAATGGCGGTGGGGTAATAGGTGACCCAACCGGCGGAGTAGCAGTAAGAGGTGCATCTTCCTCTGCCTCAACCTCTAGATCCTCATCAAGATCTTATTCAGGATCTTCTTCAGGATCTTCTTCGAACTCTTCCTTAGGCTCATCCCGAGGGTCTTCTTCGAATTCTTCCTCGGGAAAATTAAACACATGGTTTAGGGATGGTGGCGCGTCCATAATGCTACAAAAAGAAAAGAAAATATATAATAGTAATAATATATATTATTTAAATGAATTTAAAATTAAATGTTATAAATTACAGTGATGCTTTTATAAATAAACATCAATGATCAGAATGGTCAACAATTATAAAGTTGACCGATAAGAATAAATAGCGATACGTCAAAAGATAGACGTAAGAGATAGAAATTAAACCAAGTATTATATATATAATACTATAATGCTAATCAAGGAAATAAATAAGGATCGAGGAGTTGCGCGCGTGGATAACGGATAGCGATGAAGGATTCTGTAATTTGAAAATGAAAGAAAAATTTTAAATTTTTTGGTTATAGACTAGGTTTTGAAAAATGACCCAGTTCCCTATAACCTTGGCTCTGATACCAATCTGTCACACCCCCAAAATCTGACAACAAGAACGGGACGATAACATTTGGGGTGCAACGTCATAGCTCAACAATCAAGTAATAGGAAACGACCTTAAAAGGGGCGTTTTAAAATAAAGTTCATTTGATGCTTCATAAAGATCAGAGTTCGCAATATTGGTCCCAAAAGTTTACAACATGACATAAAAGTCCACAAGAGTTGTTCCAACACATAGTTTCCAAAGTTACCAACAGATTATTAAAAATAAGTTTAATAATTTAGCATCGAATAAAGAAAACACAGAATCCATCTTCAGCATCTCCACGCGGCTCCCATCCAGAAAATCACACCTTTGGACCTGAGATTTAAACATGCTAAAAAGTCAACAAATTGTTGAGTGAATCCACAGGTTTATATAAATAAAATGAATGAACGCAAGATTTAAATAAATGGTGACAATGAAACTCATTCATGTCGAAGTAATTATTAATGCACTAAGCTCATGACACCGAAACATTAACAAGATTTTTGCCCCAATAAAAGTAGGGTATACTGCTATAACCCCAAGGATACCTCAAATGTTAAATGCGTCACATGGTTATCTAAAAACCATAAAGTCCGGAAAAGTAGACGGGGATGGTCAGTCCCGATAGATCTATCCACAACATTCGCGCTCACTACAATAGCAACTGACGGTTCATGATAAACAGGGGACTTAAGTAGCAGATAAGGGACTTAGGCATTAATATCAGGCAATAATCAAGATAGCATACAATTCAAAGTACTTGCGTTCAAAAGTTAAAAATGTAGCATCAAATCTCCCCTCGAAATTTTGAGAAAACAAGTAATTATTAAAAGAGGGCTATAAACTAACCTTTAAGCGATTCGGCAAAAATAACAAGATAAGAGCTGAAGTAATCGGATACCCTACGTGCAACCTAAAATAAAAGACGCGACTTAGAAAAATTTACCGACAAATACTCACACCATTTGAATTGAAATTTGAAAGGAATTTGGATAAAACATTTTTTTTAACGAAACAAGTATGGCATTGTGTCCTAACTTATATGGGTCCAAACCACTCAAAACTAAAGTTCACATCTGAACTAATATCATCCCCAAGACGTGTCTCTACTTTAAGGTTTAACCAAATTCTCTTATAAGTGTTTACCTTAGCTTTTACGTCGATCTAAACCTTTTATTTACAAAATTCTGAAATTTTACCCCTCTTTGAAAGCGTGCCATTTATAATCCGCAATAGATATAAACATGAGGTTTTCGCGTACAGGTGGCATTAAAAGTCTAATTTTCCAGAAATGTGGCCCCCGCTGTCTAAAAGTTCCAGAACCCAAGTGAAATTACTAATTTACCTCTTACTACAAGTGCATGCCATTTTCTGAATTTTACGCCTTTACCATTTTTAACATATCTCCTAGTTCGTAATTCCGATGATGATGAAATATGCAGCAAAATTTAAGTTGACTCAATATCTAGAAGCTACAATTTTACTAATTTGGGTGCTAGTATAAAAAAGTTTGGACTTATGAAGGTTTCAAATTTAGTTTGCACAAAACGACCAGTTTTAGTAAAATACCCATATCTCAATCATCCAGATTAATTAACACTCCATCGAAACGGCTACAAGCACCTAAGACACATATCTAGAAAACTATTGAATTTTCCAGAACTTCCCAAGTCAAAAGTTTTCCTATACACTCAATTCTATCCAACACTTAAAAACAGTCCCAAACAAGGAGCGACACATTTTGTAGCTTACGGAAACGGACACAATTTGAAAACTACAAGAGATTTTTAAGTGAAAACAATTGGAGGTGACTCTAATATGAGTCCTCTACTAAGAAAACAATTATTTTACAAAAGTTTAGCACAAAAACCTGGACTTTTGCCCTAATTTCTACAGCTAGGTCTGATTCGAAACGTTTTACTCGCATGTTAGTAAAAGGTGTATCTCTCACTCATCCGGAGGGAGATGATTTCCATCCAATTGCACATTAGACACCTAAGACCTAAGTGTCTATCATTAAATCAAATTCCCAGGTATGCTAGGACACAATAATATTTCGTAATCAAAAGCTCTCATAGACCTGCTTTCCTATAATCACTCCTTGAACTTATCCAAAAATCCATTAAAACTCAATCCAAACCCCAAGATTCTATACAATGGCAACTTGATATATTAGTACTCATTATACTACACAAAATACTCAAAATTTCCAGAAATTAATAAACTTTTGCATGGACCAAAACATAAAAGAAATCAGAGGATAGAAATTAAACCTTACTAGGAGATGTTTAAAACCAATAAATCAATCACGCAATCTACACCTTAGCAAATAGGCTGAATATTGGACAATGAAAACCCTTTAATATTTTAATTAACAAGCTTCTATGTTACCCAAACAATGATACCACTTGATTGAAACAAAACTAATAAAAGTCTTGGCAAAAGGACCCAAAACACCTTCAAATCAACTCCAAACTTGACCAAACTTTGCAAGAGACTTTAGAAACATGTTTTAATGGTAAAAATGAGTAGAAAAATTTTGATGGTGGAGTGGTGGGGGTGGTCTATTTCTGGCAGCCAAGGAGAGAGGGCAAGAAGGAGTTGGATGGTTTTATTTCTTGTGAGATTTGCATGTAAGGTTGGTATGATGAGATTTATGGGAATTGAAAAAAAAATGTTGTGTGTGTGTATGGAACATAGGCCGGTTATGGGGAGGGGTTATAGGGTAAAAAAAATTATAAAGTGTTATGTAATGTAAGATTTTAATAAAAGTTGAAAATAGGTTAAGGTTAATGTGTAGTTTGGCAAAGCTTGGCGAAACATGGAGTAAAACTAAAATGACTAAATGTAAAGATTATAATTTTTAGAGGTGAACAATGGAAATATCGAACTACTATATGCATGTAGACGAAAGAAATTTTCAAACACGACTCAAACTTAACTAAGAGCACGAAATTTGCCGAATCGGGTGAAAGTAAAAGTAAATATTTTACTTAAGAGTAAAAATAGAAATAAAATATAATAAATTTATTTACCTGAAATTACGAATTCTCACAAGCAGATCCATAACATCCGCAGTACTTGCATCCTTGTGAGATTTTAGTTCGGCAAGGGAAATCCACCTCACGGAGCCTCTGTAAGGCGGAGTTATAATCCGCTTCCGCAGCCGGATTATAGGCAACAACATCTGCCAGACTCCTGCCTTCCTTTCCGTGGTCAATACCGGCTGACAATCTATCCTGCATCCCCTTCTTAATGGCGCGGCTAATGGCTGCTCCCAAAGCCGAAAGATACTCTTGAGAATTTAAGCACTTAACAACGGCAAGCTTCAGGTCGTGGGTCAGAAGCCACCTTCGACCGGATATAGTAGTTAGGAGGTGAGGGTAAAATTTATCCTCCAAATGAAGAGCCATCTCCAGAAGATCAGCGTCCAGCGTTGCCACCTTATCATTAACAATGTTCATCTGGGCATCTTGGAACTCTTCTATCTGCTCTTTCAACCGCTCATACCGTGAAACCTGATCGCAAAGGCTGGAACATGTAGTCTCCAGCGCATGCACCTATCATGACAAAAGTATAAATAGATAAGAGAAAAGAGAGAGGAATATGAAAGACATATAAGTTCTGGGACACATACCTGATCTACAAGGCCGTCATTTTGAGACCTAAGGGAAGACACGGCAACATTCAAATCCTTAACCTCAAGACCCTTGGCAGCAACCGAAGACTGGATCTCTATGACTTTCCCATCAAGAGAATCCTTTTCATTCTCAAGAGCCACATTCCTCTGTTTCAGGCCATCTATTTCAGTAGCATGCATTTTCTCCGTGGCCTCAGCGGCAGAAACCTGAGCACGGAGACGAGCAGCCTTCGCGGCCTCGGTTTCCTTCAGGAGTAGCTGAGCCTTCAAATTCTCAGCCTCATCATCTTTAGCCTTCAACAAACCAGCTTGTTTCTCACACTCAGACTCCAACCTCTTCCTCTCACTAAGGCAATACTCAGTCCGCATTCTAACTTTCGCGTTTAGGCAAGCTTGACGGGCAGTCCCAACATTGAACTCTGTGAATAAATGATGATAATCCATGTTACGCATCTGAGAGAACAATGCATGAAGAGCCAAGTGATCAAAAAATTCTCAGGAAACATCATAATCATCCAAGAGGGAGTCATTCAACACATTCCATTGCGGAACAAAAACTTAGTGCAGGGTCTTAGAATTCAACTCTCGAGAGCCAATTGAGAGATCTTGTTTGGTGAAATAAGAGGGACCCGTAGTGTCTGCTTATCTTCATGGAATCAGAATCATGAAACATAGAAGCATGAACCGGAGAAGTAACCTTGGTACCTGTTTTCGGAACCAGAGGAACATTAACAGCATGGGAGGTAACCACAACTTCGGTCATCACCGAAGGAACGACAGCATACCTGATAATAGAATCACCTTCAGCCCCAAAAGCATTTATACTAGAGTGGTGGGAAGAATCTGAAGAAATAACGAACCTTTCAGATGCACCAATAGTACGGAGATTGAGCCCGGTAATAGAATCAGTAGGGACACCGCTCTCATGCTCTAGAGTGGCAGATACTGAAGAAGTAACCAAAGGCAAGGTCGCCACAGCCGCGATACCAACTTCAACATTCAACATGCTGCTTGCCAACAACTCCTTAAGGACAGATGGAGATTTACCACCAGTAGCGGCCCCAGTAGAAGTTTTGTGGTCCCTTTTTAGTTTCTTCGGAGGATGAGAAGAACCACTAGCATACGTAACAACTTGCCTTTTCTTGCGTGGACGCTATGGCTTTTCAGCAGCCAGATTCTCATCAGTAACAATCATAACCCCCGTGACTAATTCAGTCTCAGTTTCTTGACCACAACCAGCAGCGAAATCCCGCTTATCCGCACTGCCACCTTCGTCAAACAACCTATCAACACTTGCCTCCAACTCACTATCAACACGGGCCGAGGCAACCGGTAGGAGCGGAACTACACGCCATACGGTGGAATCCAGAAGTTTTGCTTCCCTCTCAGCATGTTCCCTCTCTCCAACCTTCACTTTAGTAGGATCCGCAACTTGGATAAAAGCAAGCAAGTCCATATCTGCATTGTCACACCCCGCCTAGGCAGAAACACGAGGCGTAACATCATGGATATCATCACAACACAATGGTGTCAATAATAGAGAGAACTAAATGAAATAGATAAACAAATGAGACATGATGTATCATGACAATATCTAACACAAGATAAAGGAGTCTTACATTAAGATAACAAAGTCATACCACTAGGAAACATAATCCAAAAGACTAAACAAGATCAACAAACATCCAGCATCAAACAATTCATATGACATAAATAAAATCTCTAGGAGAATGACTCCGCATGCAACCCTATGATCTCACTAGCCACTCAACCTAACCTCAACATCCTCAAGATGATTACCTGAAAATGATGCTTAAAAATGTCAACATAAAGTTGGTGAGAGTCATAGGTTTAAGACACGAAAATTAAATCCAATTGTAAATTACTGTGATAATAAAGAAAACATTGCAGGACAACAAATGATCTATCAAACAGGCTAACATTCAAATCCAATCAATCACACAAATAACTGGCAAACGACTACAAGACGTCCCATATCGTACCAAGGTCCCTGTGGTTACACCTTAGCCCAGGATACGGATACTCTCAAAGTAACCCTCCTGGCCGCTAGGCCACAGTACCATCCACTAAACATGTCATGGATACCCGTAGGTGATCCCCCCAGACTTAGTTCACAATTCTCAATATCACATCACAAACATGTAGCACACAACATACAATAGTCACGTATAGTCCATGCATCTTTGACAACACATTATCACAGTAATCAAGCCATTTCCAAACACTTTGCATCATTTCCACCTAAATAAAATCATAAGATAAGAGGGGCATGAACACACCGGAATGCCAAACGTAGCTTCCAAACCTCAACACGAAACTATACAAATAAATAAAAAAGATTACACGTGACCAAGATAAAAGCTCTAGTCCATGTAACACACATATGATGGATGTCTAAGGGTTTAGCTAACCATCATGGGTCACCCCGACACCATTAGCCGCTACCTTAACCATCTTATTAACACTGTTACATTATCTATACTTACAATTAACTTAGAATTATCAGAAATTTTAGTGTCACCTTTACGTAACCCAAACCCTTACATAAGACCTAATAATTATATCACCAAAAATCACCCGATGTTCATATTATGAGTATATTAACTACCAAAAGATTCCAATGTATTACTTACCATGTTAACTAAACCCTTCAAATAAAACAAACTTCAAACTGTCCTAATTCGGATTGATTGCCACACCAAAAAATAACACTCTAACTACCATACTTAGACATGCTTTTAGAGGCTAATTTTTTACAGGATTATCCATAGACATATTAACTTAACTACTCTTAGAAGGGCTATGCTTAATTCTACATTTAAGTATAGGTTTTACCCTCACAAGCATGACCTAAATCTGACCCGTATTTACTTATCTGACAACTTTTAATGCAACCAATATTTGAATGACTTCCCAACCTTAAAAACCTTTAAGGCCGGATTTTCTGGAAAGTAGGCTCTTTTAGCTTATTCATAGACTCAAGAAACATATCAATATTCAATTTATCATCAGATATCAGTCGTTTGAACATGACCCAAAATCTGCACCAAACCTAAATCAAATGCTAACGCAAATCTAAACCATAACATTAGCATCATATAACCCCTAATCAAACCCTAATCATTATAAACGATGATTAACCTATCATAAATTACAGATTTAATAAAACCCTAATATCACATCAATAATTATTACAATAATTTAAATGATAACTAATTAACAAAAGCTTAATTGGAACGTACCTAAACCTTATCTTGAACAACAAATCACCTAGCTTGCAAAAATAATTTTTCTCTCTTCTTGGAATCCTTAATTCGACCGATCAATTCATAGGGGGATAGGAAATTTTCGTTTGTATGGGGGAGGGTTTGTATAATTATATATAAATATGACGTTAGATAATTCCTAATTAGAGTTGTAGTATAATTGGACTTATTTCTTTTTTTCTTTTTCTCTCCATAGTCGTCCATATATATTATATATTTGTTCTGTATTTTATTTATTAATGAATAATTAACCATTATTACCTTAATTTTCCTACAAAAAACGTATGCCATTTGGTAAAACCCTTTTACACAAAAAACTTCCTAATAAACTTTCTAATTAGTAATTTTCAATTTCACCAACATTCTATTTTTTAGAAAGTCAATAAAACTTATATATTTTACAAAATTCACTCCCGCTTCCTCATAGTTATATTTACATATTAATCCAACGCTCAGACATCCACATATTAACCATAACAACTCACTCAAAATGCCACTCATTTCCATTATCAGTATAAGTGATAAAAAATGGAAGTTCTCAACATAAACCTCAAATCTCATCATCATTGAGATGAATACTCAACTCAAAATGATTAACAACCAACACAACAAAGCCCACATAGATCACCTGTATGTGCTTAAATACACATACCTTTTACCTTTAAAAACGAGCTAAAATAATCAAAAACGGACTTAAAATGCCAAAGATACGCTTGTTTTGCTAAATGTATTGTGCAGGAACGGATAACCAAGAAAAGGACGAAAAACAAAGCCAAAACGACAAAACTGGACTCGGAATGGAAAAGACTGGATGTGAAAGACAAGCCAAATCAAAGCGGAAAGTCAATCAAGTCAAAAAAAGTCAACCCATAGTCAAACCCGGGGCCAAAGTCCAAATAGAAATACAAGTAGGGGCTGAAATAGCCAAACCCAAAACTGTACAAAAAGAAGAAAAGGAGAACAAAGAAAAACAAGGCTTGTATTGCAATTTGCTAAAGGAAGCAAGTAGGGGGCAAACTGCCAACCCCCCTAACTTGTACACCAAAGGGACGAAATTTGCAAGGAGTTCAATAACTCTTGGGGACTTGTTTTGCCAAGTCCCCAAAAGTTATTTAACCATAAGGACCAACTATGTAATGAAAGATTAAACCCTGAGGGGCCACTTTTGCCAAATCCACAAACACACACTCTGTTATACACCCCTAACCTTTTTTCCCGCCCTTTTTCCCTCTCAAACACACTCACGGGTGTTTGCACCTCCTTTTACCCTGAAAACCCAATTCCACCATGGATACCCACCTTCCCCCTCCTCCACTACCTTTCCCAGCCAAAAAGTTGCCAACTTGGCAATCCCACACCCCCCAAGACCAAATTCGATGGCTTAGATTGGATTTTCAAGATTGAAGGGCCAAGATTGGAGCTTTAAACACTCTCACACAACAAACACACCTGTGTTTGTGTGTCTACAAAGAATGCATCAACAACGAGAGAGAAGAGAGAAGACATATTTTAAGTTTCTGATATAAAATAGCCCTTGTAAGCCATTTGGCAATGTGTCCAAGTTTTAATTCAGCTTTATAGAGTTTTATTGTTAAGGATTTTTATTGTCAATTAATATTTTTATGTCAATGTCCTTTATGCATTGTAATTTTCCATTTTAATGAAAAATTTAAGCCGTTTAACTCAATAAGCTCTCAATAAGCTAATTGAGCTTATCGCTTTTGGTTTATAATAAGCTCAAATTTAGTTAATACTTGTTCAACTTTCTTAAGTACTATTTTAAGTTGAATTTATTTCATTGGATTGTGAATTTGGAAGCTTTTGGAGAAATAAGCTCTCATAAGCTTATTGAGCTTATTGCTCAGGGTTAGAGGCTTTGAAAGCCATTAGGACAGGTTTTATAGGCCACTCACTCAGAAAGAGTGGCCTTGGTTCTGAGACAACAAATTCCAAGGTCTCATCTTCTAAAATCCATTTACAAGCTTAAATTTTAGCTTAAACCTTATTTATTTTGCTTTTAGGTCGTTGTAAACACATTAGTTTAAGTTGCTAGTTGATTGTTGTAAGTTTTTATTGCATGTTTTTGTGTTAAATAAGCTTATCTCTTAAAAAACTATCATAAGTGTATTATAAGCTAGTAGAGAAACTAGCTTATTTTTCTTAATAAGCTAAGGTTTTTAGTTTTAAAATAGCTTAAGCAAGTCAAAATAAGTAGGAGTAGATAAAAGGTTTCTTAAGTTTTAGCTTAAAATTGGATTTTAAACCAACTTTGGTTTGACAGTTTTGTGTTAAAGTGTGTTGGCATAATCCCTTTAAAAAAAATTGGTCCAAAACAGGTTTGGCATGTATGGCCATGAGGGTGGCTTTAGCTTAATATTTTAAGAAATTTTCAAGCTGTTTTTTAGAAAATTTTAGTGTAAAATAGTTTTTTTAAGGTTTTTAGAATCCTCAGTCCAAAACTAGTGAAGTTTTAAGTTACTCACAAGTGCTCATTTGATTAAGCACTTTTTGGTTAAGTTTAAAGGTTCAAAAAATGTGTGTTTTAGTTGTCCAAAACATGCTGTTAAAAGCTTTGTCCCATTGACGTATAAGTCAAAACCACCAAGCCCATTTCTGTCACAGTTTCAATAAGCCCAAAACAGCTTTTTCTCAATCAAAAATAAGCAAGTAAAAAGAGATTTTTTCAAAGCTCAAAATATGGTGCCAAGTCCTTTAGATAGGAGACTACATCTTGTTTTAAGCTCATTTTGCTTTTAGAGCTTATTTGACAGCTTAAATAAGCTTCAAATAAGGGCCCTTCAACTTTGGCACTCAAGTTCCCCTGTGCAAAGGGGGGACTTTTGCTCATAGGTTCTCACCATTAAGCAAACAACACAAGCCCAAGTCCTTTGGCTATAATTTGAAAGCTTATAAGCTCAAGTATAGTCCCTCAAAGTTTCAACCCTTGATAAGCTTATTTGGTTGATTATTTTTTTAAGCCCCAAAGAAGCCCTTTGGCTGTTTACCAACAACAGTACTAAACACACAAGGGTTAGTACTGTTGTGGCAGTTAAGCCACATTCTGGCTTAATTGAGTCTATCATATCCCATAAGCCAAATTGTGTCCACTATTAAGCTTTTAGTTAAGTTAGGTTAGTTTTAGCTGTGCTAGTTTTTCCTTTCCATAGCTTATTTGCTCAAATAACTTAGTAAAAAATTTAGCTTATACGCTTATTTCATTTTCTGTCACTTAAGCCCTTTTCATTAGCTATGTAAAGAATAACTTTTTCTTTCTAATTTCCATTTAAGCTTAGGTTAAGTTAGTTTAAGCCTTTTTAGCCTTTTTTAGTCTTAGGCTCAGCAAATGTCAACATATAAGAACTTAGCAAATTGGCTTTTTAAGCCATTTGGCGTGCTGTCAACTCTAGCTTATCATATAGCTTATTCTTTTGACCGAAAAGTCAAAAGTGTCCTTTGTTAAAGTTGTTAACTTAAAGCTGTTCTTTAACTTTAAGTTTTGATTTTTTGCTAAAAATCAATATTTATTAAGCCAAAATAAGCTGTATCGTAGGGTTATATTAGATCACATCTTCCATAGTATAGGGGCTACCCGTTTACACTAAGTGAAATTCCTAATAGTTTGCCCGCCTACCCTTTAGTTTAAATCTTTACACTTTCTACCCTAGAGTTTCTAAAAAAAAATAAAAGGGGAAGACACTTGGTCCGGGTGAGCAAGACTCGAACCCTGGACCAAGCGATACATCCCCCTTAAACTCCACACCACACTACCCACAGCGCCCTTGGGTCTTGGTTTTCGTTAAAGACACAGGGCAACAAATATTAAGGGGGTTTTCCCCTTATAAGCTTATAAAGCTGATCAAGCTTAATTACAGGCTTATTGTATTAGCTGTGTGGAGTTTTGGTAATTTTTCCGTAGGACCTTGATAGTATAAAGTATTTTTGTAAATTTTCAGATTTTTTGTAAACGTTATATTTTTTAAATTTAATATTAGTTAAAGGTTTAATTTAATTCATAATAAATTAACAAAAAATATTCAAAAAAGCTTTTGCAAATGCTTTTTTTAGAAAATTCATTTGTCATCTAGTTTTGTAGGAAAAATATAAAAGTTTTCGTAGGGTCCATTTTTATAAACTCTTTTATCTTTTAAAGAACGGTCCCGGTGTAGGTTTTTGTTTTTACTACGTGTTTTGGTCAAACGATACTCACGTTTTTCGGTCTATCCTTTTCATTCTTCGTTATTGTTTTTATTTTTTTTTCTTTTATTTATTAATTGTATAATTACCATTATTACCTTAATTTTCTACAAAAACCTTTGTCAATTTGGTAAACTTTTTTACGCAAAAACTTCCTATTAAACTTTCTAATTATAATTTTCGTTTCACCAACATTCTATTTTTAGAAAGTCCATTAAAACTTTTATATTTTACAAAACTCACTCCCTTCTCATAGGTCATATCTTCCATATTAATCCAACGCTCAGACATCCACATATTAACCATAACAACTCACTCAAAATGCCACTCATTTCCATTATCAGTATAAGTGATCAAAAATGGAAGTTCTCAACATAAACCTCAAATCTCATCATCATTGAGATGAATACTCAACTCAAAATGATTAACAACCACACAAACAAAGCCACATAGATCACACATAAAGGACACACAAATACTTAGCCAATTCTAACGGATTGACTAACCTGCTCAAATCACGGGTGTCACAGTATCCCCTCCTTTAGGAAATCTCGTCCCGAGATTTAATTTGTCGATTCAACAGCACGATCAACAAATAACTGAGGATACTTAGACTTCATATAGTCTTCGTGTTCCCAACTGAATTCGGGACCACGCTTTGAATTCCAATGAACTTTTACAAGTGGTATTCTACTATGTTTCAATCTCTTAATCTCACGATCCATAATTTCTACAGGTTCCTCAACAAAACGTAAAGTCTTGTCAATTTTGATTTCATTCAACGGCACATGCAAATTAACATTACCTAAACACTTCTTCAAATTTGACACATAAAAGGGGTCATGTACGCTATTTAACTACTCGGGTAACCTCAACCTATACGCTACAAGGCCAATCCTATCAAGGGTCTCAAACGGTCCTACATATCTTGGTGCTAACTTACCCTTCTTTCCAAAACGCACTACGCCTTTCCGAGGCGTCACCTTTAACAATACACGATCTCCCACCTCAAACTCTAATGGCTTACGCCTATAATCAACATAGCTCTTTTGGCGATCTCTCTCCATTTTAGGCTTTTCCTTTACCAACACTACCTTATCAATCGTTTCTTGTACTAACTCAAGTCCAGTCAAACTACTCTCTCTAATCTCTGCCCATAAAATAGGCGACCTACATTTCCTTCCATATAAAGCTTCAAACGGAGCACACCGAATGCTCAAATGATAACTACCACCAAAATCGATACACATGACCTCATTATATCTTCCCAAATCTGAATCATACGTTCACTTTGTCCATCCGCTTGAGTATGCTAAGCAGTACTCAAATCCAATCGCGTCTCTAACACTTTCTGCAGCGTCTGCTAAAACTACGAGGTAAGTCATCTATCTCAATCTGAGTCGATCGTCACCAGAATTCCATTCCTTGCTATTATCTCATCAATATAAATCCTTGCCAACTTCACATCTTGAAATCTTCTTGTATAGCTAAAAAATGAGCTAACTTGGTCAGTCTATCGTCCATCACCCAAAATCACATCATACTCACTACTTTGACCTTGGAAATTTAGTGATAAAATCCATGGTGATTCTATCTCATTTTCAGTCAAGTATCTCAGGCTGTTGTAGTAAGCCAAAAGTCTTTGACATTGCAGCCTTCACCCCTTAAACAAATCCGACAATTGCTAACATAGATAGCTATATCCTTTTCTACACGTGGCTACCAGTACATGTCTTCAAGGTTATAGTACGTCTTATCCGTTTCCGGATGTACCAAGTACCTTGATGCATGGGCCTCAACCATTACACTTCCTACCAATAGAACCCAAATTCAATCCATAAAGTACAAATTCTCGTCTCCTTTTCTTTCCATCTGTTGCTCTAAACCATGTAGCCTTTCTGCGAGTACGTTATCTTGCTTGAATGCCTCACTTTGGGCTGCCGGTATCATTCCTCTTACTCATCTTGATTTCACTCTCTCCTTGTCTACTCCTCAAAAATCCCCCCCATCACCACCACTACAATTCGCTTTTCAAGATATCACCACAATCATTCTTCAAAGTCTGAAAAGCCTCTTCTTGTTCTATGCTTCACTCATACTTCTGATTCCTCTCAGTTAGGGAAGTAAGGGGGTTCGACAATCTAAAAAAAAATTCACGATGAACGTCGGTATTAAACCTAAACCTAACCATACAAAGAAATAATCATGCCAAATTCTCACCGTGGCTCACTCTTACTCGGGGTCTACGTGAACACTTATGATTGACCACGTGACCAAGAAAATGCACTTCTTCCAACCAAAACTCACACTTAGAAACCTTAGCATACAGTAAGAGCTTATAGGAGCTTATGAGCATTTAGCTTAACAATTGAGGAAAAATGAAAACTTATAGGTGAAAAAGAGAGAGCTTATGACAAATGTAAACACTGAATTTCATTCACTTAAAAACTTTGATTACATTACTTGAAAAAGAAATTACAAATCATTTAAGAAAAATTACATTAAGCTAAAAAATGAAATTTAAGCTAAACTAAAAGCTACTCACTAACTCCCTCTAGTGTGTGTGTGATATGAGTATTTATAGCCACTGAAGAAGATTCTATCCCTTTCCTTGCTCAATACCCTCCTCTAAATCATGTCTGTACATTCTCTTAATGATTGGAGGATTGATTATGGCCCTTGGATCACAATTGAACTCACACGGATTGCCAGCTTGGCAATCCGTGATAAAGACATATGTGCTTCTTTTATGAGATCAATTAGTGCAAAACCCAACTTCTCTTGTGCTTCCTTGCCTGCCAATGTGGCATTCTAGCTTGGGTTGATTAATGAGATGCTTTGAGATTACTCATGTGTCCCTGCCATTGTGTTGTAGAGCCTCAGAATTATCTTAATCACCCCTTAATTTGTGTTTGCCCCTTGTTTTTTACTATAGGTAACTTTGGAGGAGACGATGAATAGTACTTCAAGTTTGGCGCTTTTTTTTAAACTGTTAAAAAGGGTTATTCGTTTTAAACTTTGGGCAAATGGCAAAATCACTCCTTCTGTTTGTTTTATAAAAGATGTAGTGTAAAAAGACTTCCAAGTTTGGCAGAAATAGTCCATGTGGTTTTATAAATGGTAAATGGGCCAATTGTTTTGGGCTTATGGAAATGGGCTTGGTATCCGGGTAAGGTTTTTAAGGGTAAATGGGCCCATTTAACCTTAGGGACCATTTGTGTAACTTTTGGAACTTGAGCGACTTAAATGGAAACATTGGGATTTTTGTCTTCTAGTGGTTGACTTCTGTTGACCAAGGTTTGACTTTCTTTGACTGAAGCTTGACCATAGTTGACTTTTCTTGGCTTCGGCTTTGAATCCTTGGCTTCTTTTGTGCTCTTCTGATTTCCGTGTTCGTGTTTGCCCGTTTTTGACGGTTTTCTTGTGATATTTGTCTTATCCGTACCTGCACACACAAAACACAAAAACAAGTATATTTTTGCCATTTTTAGTCTGTTTTGGGTTTAATTGGGCGAGAGTCTCCAAAGAAGCTCAAAAGAAATCAAAGGCTGGGATTTGCTCTAGATTCTCCTCACACAACTAGCACACTTGGTTTTATCTCTCCAAAGAAGCACAAGATGCAAGTCATATACTTCGGCTATAAATAGAGCCTTTTGTAAGCCTTTGTGGCATCGGAGAATCTAGTTTTTTTTAGTTTTTAATTTAACTTAGCTTATTTTCAGTTATTTACTTTCAGCTTGTAACACTTTCAAGTTTTAATGCAAGTTTGAGTTTTTAAAGTCACTTTATAATCCCAAGTGTTAAGTTTCTTAATTGAGTTGTTTTGTGTTCAAAAGCTCTCAATACAGCTTGTTTACAAACTGTTTTAACTAAGTGAACTTAAAAAGTTAAGTAGTTAAGAGAATATCACACCAATCACTCTCAAATATACCTCAGCTTATGTTATGGATGATAAGCCAGTTTTGGATGGGCTTATGGACTCTCACTAGCTTGTTCTATGCAAGCTAGAGCTTGTAGATTCATTGTTTGACCCTGTTTTGAGCAAGGGTGTAGTAAGTCTCTCTATTTCTTACTTTACTTGTCTATTGCAGAATTGCTAGTTTATTTAATACAACTGTTGGTTTTAAGTTTATACTGCTAGACTAATTCATGCTTATTTAAGTGCTTATTATGGATTGAAAATTGCTTATAAGTGTTTTACTTTGTTATTTGATAATCTGTTTTTAATTAGTTTGAAATAAAAATAATTTTTGGAAATGTTAAAAGCTGTTTTGAACAAGCAGTACTAACTCCAAGTTAGTACTGCTAGTTCATTTTAGGAACAGTACTAACTTAACACTACCAGTACTAACTCCAAGTTAGTACTGTTAGTTAGTACTGTTAGTACTGGCAGTTCAATTTAGCTCATCAGCTTATTATTTCAGCTTGTTTAAGATTTCTTTAGCTTTTTAGAGTAGATTAAGCTTATTTTAGTGTACTGTTTTCAGTAGAACTTATTTGTCTTTTCAAAATAACTTTAAGAGTTTATCAATTTTAGTTTTCTAGCTTAATTATCATTATAGTCTATTCTGGTTGCTTATTCTTATGCTTAAGTGCTTATTTTGGGTAGTTAATCTTCTGTTTTAGCTTATTTGCTTATTTCTTGTTTAATTGTGTTTTGTTAAGGCTAGCAGTACTAACCTTTAGCTAACAGTACTAACTTATAACTAGCAGTACTAACTCTAAGTTAGTACTGGTAGTTAATACTGGTAGTACTGTTGTTAGTACTGTTGTGTTTCTCTTGTTTAATTTAGCTTAATTGCATGCTTAATTTGCTTATTTAGATTTAGATTAGCTTATTTGTCTGTCTTAAGCTGATTCTACTTGCAATGCTTAATTTGCTATTTAGTTTTTAGATTAGCTTATTTTGTCTGTTCTAAGCATTAGAGCTTATTGTCCTTATTGTAAAATTTATAGTAGCTTTCATGCTTTTTCCTAGCTTATGTCTTGTTTAATTTTTATGTGCATTTGCTTTCAGACATTTAATTCACAAACATTCCTTGTTATATTCAACACCAATCATCAATCGTTTTTCGATATTCCATCTTTAGCCTCGTTGGGACATAACGACCCGGGAACACTCTATTCTGCTTCCGTTTACTTGAAATTCCGTGTGTGCTGACCTTTCCTTGTATTTTATTTATTTGACATATATATATATATATGTTTATGTTTATTTACACATAAAAAAGGGGTGAGTTCGCGCGTAGTCAGGAAACCAAATAGTTATAGCATTAAACACATAAGCCCTAAATGCATCTACATGAAGGACTCTTAGGTTATAGTCTAGGCTCAACCACCTACTTCTCTATAACCAAAGGCTTTGATACCAATCTGTCATACCTCGCCTAGGTGGAAACACGAGGCGTAACATCATGGATATCATCACAACACAATGGTGTGAACAATAGAGAGAACTAAATGAAATAGATAAACAAATGAGACATGATGTGTCATGACAATATCTAACACAAGATAAAGGGATCCTTGCATTAAAGATAACAAAGTCATACCCACAATGAACAGAATCCAAAAGACTAGAACAAGATCAACAAACATCCAGCTCAAACAATTCATATGACAAAATAACAAGCTCTAGGAGAATGACTTCCGCATGCAAGCTACATCTCACTAACACTCATCCTAACCTCAAGAACATACCTCAAGATGATTACCTGAAAAGGATGGTTAAAAACATCAACAAAAAGGTGGTGAGAGTCAAGTTAGACACAAAATCAAATCCTACGTAAATTACTGTGATGATAAAGAAAACATTACGGGACAATAAATGATCTATCAAATAGGCTAACATGCAAATCCAATCAATCACACAAATAACCGGCAAATAACTACAAGATATCCCATATCGTACCAAGGTCCCTGTGGTTACCCCCTTAGCCAGGACACAGCTACTCCAAAGTAACCCTCCTGCCCGCTAGGCCACAGTACCATCCACTAAACAGGCCATGGATACCCGCAAGTGATCCCTCCAGACTTAGTTTACAATTCTCAATATCACAACACAAACATGTAGCACACAATATACAATAGTCACGTATAGTCCATGCATCTTTGATAACACATTATCACAGTAATAAAAGTTTCAAAACATATTTTGCATCATTTCCATCCCAAGAAAACATAGTAAAATGGGACTATGAAACTCACCTGGATACTCAAACGCAGCTTCCAAATCTCTACACGCAACTATACAAATAAATAAACACGGTTACACGCGACCAAGCTAAAAGCTCTAGTCCATGTAACACACATATGATGGATGTCTAAGGGTTTAGTTAACCATCATGGGTCACCTCGACACCATGCCCAACCTTAACCATCTTACTAACACTTTACACTAGCTACTTACAATTAACTCAGAATTGCAGAATTTTAGTGTCTCTTTACGTACCCAAAACCCTTACTTAATGACCTTCATAAATTATACCAAAAATCACCCATGTTCATTTATGAGTATATTAACTACCTTTTGATTCCCAAATATTACTTATATGTGTAACTACCTCAAATAAAATCAAACTTCAAAACTGTCCTAATTCGGATCTGATTGCACGCCAAAATATATCACTCTAACTACCATACTTAGACTTGCTTTTAGAGGCTAATTGTTACATGATTATCCATAGACATATGGAAATTAACTACTCTAGAAGGGCTAAGCTTAATTACACTTTTTAGTATAGGTTTTACCCTTCTGACCTGTATTTTCTGATCTGACAACTTTTAGTGTAACCAACATTTGAATGACTTCCCGACCTTAAAAACTTTCGAGGTTGAATTTTTTGGAAACTAGACTCGCTGAACTTATCAATAGACATAAGATTCATCAAAAATCTCATTGCCAATCATGAGATAACATGCGAACAAGATGACTCAAAATTCTGCTCTACCCTATATTCAATTTTATCGCGTTCTAACTCTAACCGAATACATCAATATGATCCTAAGTAAACCTTAAACACTTCTAATTAAGTTTAACATCATTAATTTATAGATTTTATGAAACCCTAATTTATCCATCACTTTATTGTTACATGAATTAAAATGAAAATTAAAACAATTAAAGTTTATAAACATGCCTTAATTCTTGATTCTTGAAATCCTAAATCACCAAATCGATCTTGAATAAAAAAATCTTTTTTTTCTTCTGCTTTGTTCGACTGAATATAAAAATATATGGGGATGTGGGTTTGTATTTATAGTTCAAAGAAGGGTATATTATATATATATATTGACTAGATAACTCCCTAATTAGAGTTGTAATATAATTGGACTTTATTTCCTTTTTATTCTTTTTCTCTCCTAACCGGCCATATATATAATCTGTATATATATATATAATATATAATATATATATAATATGTAGTATATATAATGTATGTAATATATATTATGTATGTATGTATTAGTATATAGTATATATATTATATATATTTATATATATATATAATATATTATATAGTATATAATATATATATATAATTATATTTTTCTTTTATTATTAATTATATAATTATCATCATTACCTTAATTGTCTACAAAAACCTTTACCAATTTGTAACCTTTTTTACGCAAAAACTTCCAAATAAAAAAAAAAAAAAAAAAAAAAAAAAAAAAAAAAGAAAAAAAAATACTAAACTTTCTAAATATAACTTTCATTTCACCAAACCACTTTTTATTTTTAGAAAGTCCATTAAAACTCTTATATTTTACAAAACTCATTCCCTTCTCATAGGTCATATTTTCCACATTAATCTAACGCTTAGACATCCACATATTAACCAAAACAACTCACTCAAAATGTCACTCATTTCCATTATCACTATAAGTGATCAAAAATGAAAGTTCTCAACATAAACCTCAAATCTCATCATCATTAAGATGAATACTCAACTCAAAATGATTAACAACCACACAAACAAAGCCACATATATCACACATAAAGCACACACAAATACTTAGCCAATTCTAATGGATTGACTAACCTGCTCAAATCACGGGTGTCACATGCATAAACAAAGAAATAAGTCAAGAATCGGGTCAAAAAACTACAGGGTGAACAATGTATAACCACAAACACCCACCCGTTCTGTCGTCATGAAGAAAACTCGGATAAGTATCCTCATCCAGAGTATAATAACGGCTCATTCCAACCAAACGAAGGAAGGGCTATGGAAACTTCCGGAACAAAGCCGAATGTGCAACAAGGATAGCATAATGGTCCACATTAAACTCAGTTGATTTAGGTAACGGGTCTTTAGAAACTTTTTTACCGGTATGCCATGGAAAAGAAGCCGGACAAGTAAAAGAGTCGACCCAGAAGAAGTGGTCATTCCAGTGTTTAAGTGAGTCAAGGGGTTTGGTATAACATACGGCGTCACTATCAGTATGTTTACTAAAAGACATCCATCCCTTATTCTTAGAAATTTAAGTAGAACACAATGAACAACCAACCGTTGTTCTTATATATAACACACACAAGATCTCGAAGTGAGAAACTTTGGCTGCCGCAATAACTGAAAGTTGGGATAGATTGATGCGATAATGCCTAAGCACATTAACAAGGAAAGTAGAAAGAGGTAATCAGAAGTTTGCATACTCAAAGAATCTGGTATAAACACCAATTTTCCCAGTGGGCATTTCGTGTATTGTTTGGTTAGGACTAGGTAATTGCGGATGAACATCCTTGAGAATATGAAACTTATGACAAAACGTGTCGAGACCTTTCTGAGTAAGAACAGACTTAATATCTGTAATATTGCTCATGGTAAAAAGTAAGAAAGGATCAGAACCTAACCTGAAATTCTAAAAGTTCTTCAAAGAAGGGCGTAATGCAGAGGAAATAGTTAGAAAGCTTGAAGAATTTTTAACAATGGCGATAATGGAAGGAGAAGATGAAAAGGAAACAGTGAAAACTGAATCGGGTATTTATACCCATGGCATATTAAATTCAAATTAATCTCAGATGGATACACGTGTCCATGACGTTCGAGTCAACGGATAGGATTGAAAGAAAAAAATGGTGATGACGGTTAGACAAGTGGACCACAATCAGTCAGAAGACGAAAGGCCAAGAAGAGTCCACGTCTCACACGTTTCACCTAACAGGTACAATGAAACGTCGCGAAAGAAGCAAATAGCCACGGAAGAAGCAAATAGCCGCGGAAGAAGCAAATAGCCACAGAAGAAGCAAATAGCCGCGAAAGAAGCAAACAATCGTGGAAGAAGCAAATAGCCATGGAAGAAGCAAGAGCGTCGCGGAACCTTAGTCTAGTAACATTTACTGCGCACAAACAGGCAGCAAACGAACTAGACTGGGGGACTTGATGACGTATAGTACGAATAAAAGGCTTATCAGGCTTAATTTGTACTATACACATGATGACATAAATTAATGTCTATTTTATAGCATCATTTATCCCATGTTATTTACCCATTTTGTATAGTTATTGCAAAGAATTGTTACTTAATCGTTTATATTTAAGAATTATAGTAATTAAGGAGTACTTGGTGAATATTAGCAAAAGACGCGCATTCTAGAGCTTAAATAAAGATATTTTGAAGATTACTATTCTAAAGACCATACGCGTAACCATTAAGGAAGCTACGGTGTATCCGTGCTGCACTCACCAAAAAACCATAAAGAATAAAGCTTAATACGTCGGTATCCAGAGAACTCAATACCGTATCGAAGATATGTATGGAATATTATGAAATATCCAAGCGAGGTCCTACTCTAAAGAAATCCCATTACTTCGTATCCAATCCTTGATACGCCTTATCAAACAGACTCCATTACTATAAATACAAACTCTAAAACAAGTTTAAGTGTGTGCTAAATCATATTCTCGATCTAAACCATAAAAGTTGATTTTCAGAGGAGAAAAAGAGCAGAAGAGGCGAGCACACTAATCAATTCCATAGAGACAACGTGTAATTCCATAACGATTAGTAACACGTTTAGTTTTTGGTACATTGCGTTAACTCGGTTAGTTTACCCTTGGCTAAATAATTCCTCTTGTATTTATAATAGACATTTAAGGCTAATACCTTCGTTATTAGCCAATATTTTGGAAGATCTGAAGTTTGGTATTTGTTATCTGAATTTCTTGAATTTATCGTTGGTTTGCATGTTTTATATGTTTAATCAATTATACTTATTTACGCGCTTTTGTATGCGACCTATCATCAACTGATCAATGAAACGAACAATTAAGAATCAAGATCTGGATAGATCCTCCAATATATAATTTATACATCTAGAATTCATAGGATCATCATATTGTCCTTCTAAATATGTGTCGAGGAATACGCTTCGGCTTAACAGATAATTGGATATTCAATGGTTTATTGATCGTGTTGACTAGGAAGGTAAAACTAATAATTCAACAAATACCGTTCTGATTTCATTGGATAGTTGGACAGTCGACTACTGTAATATAAAGTCGCCATAAGCTAATGGTTAAAGTCTCATATGAGCAAAGGTTTAACTAATCACCATTGCTTAATCCCTAAGAATAGATTATAATCAGCAAATATGGATGCCATTATGTGGATTGCTTTAATTATACATAATTAATGTGTCTAGGTCCTTAGGATGATGTAACCCAAGTCCATAAGAATGAAATATCCCCTCGAGAGAAGAAATCATTGCACTGAATAAGCAAACCAACTTTCTAATCGGATTAATAATGGTTAACACAGTTTTTTTATATTTGGCTCGACCGCTCTTTTATCTTTTGTTTATTCGCTTGCGTGGGTTAAAGTGCCTTGAATTGATTGTAGTCACCAATCAAACTGTGCTAGTCTCTCAGGCTGAAAACCGCCTTTTCCTGTTAGAATTAGATAGGACTGACATAGGTTTAGAATATGGATAAATAAACAATAGATTAGATAACCAAGATATTAGAAATAAATTGATTAGATTTAACCTCCGATTCAAGTATTCGACACCCTACTTACCACGAAACTACTACCAATCGGGTTCACTGCCCGTTAAAGTGTAGTTTTTGGTTTAGTCGGCAAAATATAAATTTAAAACTTGAATCAATAAAGAAATACACCACACAGACGACACATCAAGTTTGGCGCCGGCTTGTCGGGGAGTGAAAATTAAATCTGATTTGTATTTTGATATTTTTAGTTTTTAACATTAGATTAGATATAACCCTTAGGAGTAACGTTAATTAGATTCTTGTATATTTTTGTATATTTGTTAGTTTTGTTTGTTTGTATATATGTGTGTTTAATTGTTTGCATATTTAATTATTTTGCTAATACATTGTTCTAATCAATAGCTGAATACGGCGTATCCACTTCCATCGGATACGGCGTATCTAACTTTCTGTCCAATACAGCGTAATGATTCAACTGATTAATAGGCGTATCAACTTCCATTGAATACGGCGTATCGATCATCTGATAAAGTTCTTTTCCATTCTCGAACTTAAAGCCTAATTTTTTTTAATACTGATGACATCAAATAACGTCAATTTTATAGCATCATTTATCCCATGTTATTAACCCATTCTGTATAGTTATTGCAAAGAATTGCTACTTAATCGTTTATATTTGAGAATTGCAGTAATTATGGAGTAATTGTTGAAAGATAGCAAAAGGCGCGCATTCTGGAGCTTAAATAAAGATATTTTGAAGATTACTATTCTGAAGACCAATACGCCGTATCCATCAAGGAAGATACGGCGTATCCGTGCTTGCACTCACCAAAGACTACAGAGGAATAAACTCAATACGCCGTATCCAGAGAGACTCAATACGTCGTATTCAAAGTATGGAATCAATGTAATATTCTGGAAGATATCATGTGTGGTCCCTACTCCAAGAAATTCCCAATACGCCGTATCCAACACTTGGATACGCCGTATCCAACCGACTTCCAGACCTTATAAATAGAAAACTCAAAAATGAGTTTTCAGGGTGCTAAATCATATTCTCGATACCTAAACCATAAAAGTTAATTTTCAGAGGAGAAAAAGAGCAGAAGAGGTCGAGCAACGTTATCAAATTCCATAGAAGATGTTGATAAAATATAATACCTAAAAACATTACAAATATTTTTCACATCTTTACGTTTTGATAATCACAAAATATAAAAACGTTCAACCTAAAATTAAACGTAAACAAGTAATTAGTAGTAAGTTCTCATTTCAACAAATACATCACTTAAAGGTATGAATAAATAAATGCTTAATGCATTTTATGATCAAAGGAAATTTTTATTCAACCTCACACTTTTATAAAATGTTATAAACATTTTATAAACATTACAAAACATTTTCTACAATTAAAAGAAATGTTTTAATCAAAATAAACATTTTGAAATTCAAATTTTCAGACCTAAAACAGCTAGAAAAGCTCTAAAAAATCCCCCCTACACAAAAGACAACTCAGGAAGCCCTAGTCCTAGGGCGCCGTTTTAAATACCGGCCGCCCCCTTAAAAATTAAGGGACCGCACACCTATTTAAGGGGACCGCCCTAGTAGACCTCCCCCAGTTTGTCCTATAATATAGGACTTTCCTACTACTTTTCTTACCTTTTGCACGTCATACTTTATGCTCAAACAGCCCACATATCTCTCTAAAAATCCTTGATCATTTTAATCATAAAGTTTTATATTCCAAGTGATCCAAGCTCATTCCTCAATGCAAGGAAGAATACTTTCATCATCAGTGAAGAAGTATACACCTCAAGTGGTATATTGCAATCATGTTTGCATCCATATCACATATTTGTAAATCAATGTAGACTTGTATTTGTGTGTAGTACTTGATCTTGACGATCTTTGTAATGTATAATTAGATCGTGGTGATCTGAATGGGGGGGGGGGAAAGCAAGTATGTTTTGATAGTAGTGAATATAAGTAGTGTAGTGAAGTAAAGTTGAGAAGAAAGTCTTGAAGTTGTGAAAAGTTGTAAAGTTGTGAAGTTGTGAACAAGTATGAAGTTTGAAGTCCGTGACAAGTCTTGGAGTTGTGAGGTCGGAACAAATCGTGAAGTGTGTTATGACAGATTGGTTCTAGCTATAGATTAGAACTCAACATTTTATGCGTTGTGTCCAAAATCGGTGTAAGCAACGTGTGTATGGTTTTTACTCCGCATAAGGGTACGTTTGTTGACCTAGTAAGAAAACTCTCGAGTTAAGTGCTCGGAGTAAGTAGGCGAAGAGCTACTTTCGTTACCGAACCACTATAAATCCTCGTGTTGTGGTTTGATTGTTCTTACTCTTATCTCTTGTCTTACTTTATCATTTCATATACTTATATTGTTCATATTGTGCAAGCATTGAATTCACAAAAAGTCGAATCTAAGTTTTACAAACAAACATAAACCTTAAAATAAAAAGCGGTAAACTATTCAACCCCCCTTCTAGTTTTCCACAATTGGTATCAAGAGCCACGTTAAAACAAGATTTTTAAAATAAATTGTATTTTAAAACTTGAATCGATCTATGGAGTCGGAAAAATATTTAGAAGGGCAATCTATGCAAAGACCACCACTATTTGAAAGTGATGGATTTATTTATTGGAAAAATAGATTCTAAACTTATGTGAAGTCAAAAGATCTAGATCTTTGGCATGTTATTACCGATGGTGATTTTCCTCCTATCCAAAATAATCCCGAAACTAAAAAGGATGAAATTGTACCTTTTCATAAACAAAACGATGATCTTAAAAAGAAACTTGCTAAAAACAATGAAGCCAAAATGGTAATTTATAATGCTTTACCACGTAAAGAATATGAAAGAATTTTTATGTGTCAAACCGCAAAAGAAATTTGGGATACTTTGTTAATCACTCATCAAGGTAATAATCAAGTCAAAGCTAACAAAATAGATCTTCTTGTTCAAACAAAAATGAAAATTCAACGATTCCGGAAGTGGAATCAATAGATAATGCATTTGCTAAATTTAACACTATTATTACTAGTCTAAAAGCACTTGATGAAAGATTTTCTAGCAAGAATTGTGTTAGGAAATTTCTTAGGGCATTACATCCAAAATGACACACAAAAGTCACGGCAATTGAAGAATCAAAGAATCTAACGACTCTATCACTTGAGGAACTCATTAGAAATTTGAAAGTTTATGGAGAAGTAAATTAAAGAAGATCCGAAGCAGTCAAAAGCAAAAGAGAACAAAGTAGATCTATTGCCTTAAAAGCTAGAAAAGAATCTAGTGATGATGATAGCTCAACCTCCGATAGTGAAGATGAAGAATACGCCATGGCCGTAAGAGACTTCAAGAAATTCTTTAAAAGACGAGGACGATTCGTAAGACAACCACATGAAGAAAGAAAATCATTCCAAAGAAATAAAGACGACAAAAATGGCAAAGGGAAGGAAGGGGAAGAAAATGCTTTAAGTGTGGTGAGCCAAATGCATCTCATCGAAGAATGTCCGAAACAATCAAGATATCAAAATCAAAAGGCGTTTGTTGGAGGATCTTGGAGTGATAGCGACGAAGATGAAGAGGAAAAGACAAATGACGAAAAGTGTCTTATGGTTAAAGCTTCAAATGAGGTACTTTCCGAAACCGAATACTTTAGTGATGACCAATCATTACTAGACGAAAATGACTTAGTTAGTGAATATAGTAGACTATGCAAATTAGGACTAAAAGTCATGGCTAAAAATAAAACTCTAAAACAAGCTAAAATAGAATTAGAAAATGAAGCACTAGAATTAAAAGATAAATTATCTAGGTTAGAAAAAGTAAGAAGTAACTGAAGAATGTAAATTATGTCAAAACTAAGCTTGAAAATGAGAAGCTTAAAATGAAATATCTAGCTAAATTAATTTAATAATATAAGTGCACTCACATTAAGAAATAATAAGTTCTCATGTAAGCCTCCGAGATAAACCGGATTAGGTTTTAATTTTACAAAGGAACACCTAGCAAAACCAAACAAGTAAGTTTGTAAAAGCCCAAAGTTGAGTCGAAAAAAAAAAAAAAAAAATCAAAAATATAAAAAATTTTCCTTTTAAAAAGAAAATAAAATAAACAAAGTTGGTAATCGAACACCAACATATAATATCTTCTATTGAGATATTATCATTTCAATTTCCGGTGAACTTGCAATTGTTCCCAAATCGTAATCAAAGATTTAACACTTGCCTTTTGTGTCACTACCAAGTACGGCTCACCTTGAAAAGCAATTTTCAAGAGCTACCGTGAAGTAGTTGATTATTTGGTTTAAGTCTCTTTCGTGTAACCGTTAAAATTCATTGTAAAAAAAAAAAAAAAAAAAAAAAAAAAAATAAAAAAAAAAAAAAAAAAAAAAATTAGTGTAAAGTTTTGCTTTTTAATTGTTAGTTTTTCTTTTTATGCGCACTCGTTCGCAATCTCGTAGACGTCGTCAACAACAAACTCTTCCGGTTGATCCAATTGTTGAACAAAACGTTGTTCCAATGGCCGACAATCGAACAATGGCCCAAATGTTACAAGCACCCATCGAGGGGTATGAAGATGCTATAGTTGTTCCACCAATCAATGCTAACAATTTCGAGCTTAAGCAACCTTTAATCAATCTTGTGCAAAGCAACAAATTCACGGGTAGACAAGATCCCCACAATCACCTTCGATTTTTTAACAAAGTCACTTCAACGTTTAGACATCCCGAAGTTCCGAACACTTCGGTTAAGCTTTTGCTTTTCCCTTTTTCTCTAGACGGTGAAGCCCGAGATTGGTTAGACAAGGAACCTCCTAGATCAATTCTCACATGGGGAACGACCTTTGGATTCAAAATTCATAAACCTATACTTCCCACCTTCAAAACCACTTACTACCGGAATGAGATCATTACTTTTATCAAAAACCAAACGAAGCCTTTAAATGAAGCATGTGAACGTTTTATAGACCCTTCGTCAATGTTCCTCACCAATGGCTTTTTCGGAACTCCACCAACTCGATACTTTTTATAATTCTTTGAATTCAAACGATCAAGATGCCTTAGATTCTGCAGCAGGTGGCAATTTCTTAGACAAAATGCCTCAAGAAGGTTTAGCGATTATTGAAAGCAAGTCAAAAGTTCGTTCTCCAGAAGACTCGTGCTAATGATTGCAAGAGTGAGTACGGATGCCCCTTTCTAATTCTTCGTCTTCTAACAATTCTTCGATATGCAACAAATAGCCGCTTTCTCTCGAAGATAATATGACCATTCAAGATGAACAAAAAGATGAATCAAATGAAAGCTTGATTTGTTACTAACTCCTGCACCCGTCAAAGCAGTTGAAGGAAGTATGTGTCACTTGTGGATCAAATCACCATTTTAACCTTTGTCCGTTAACTCGAGGTGGAAACGATTTTCCCGTTTTTCATGACAATATCCAACAATTTCAACAAACTGCAGCTGTTGGCAATTTTCTTCAAAGAAACCAACCTACCAATTTGGCAAGTCAAATGAGACCACCGGGTTTCAATCAACCGAATGTCCAAAACAATCCAAACCGTTATCAAGGAACCAATTCTAATTTCAACCAAAACCGTGGAGGAAACTTTAATCAAAACCGTCCAAACAACCAAAATCAAGTTTATCAAGCTCCACCATACCAAACACCAACCAATCAAGTTTTACCTTACCAACCTCCAACAAATAGTGTTTTGAAAACGGATTTTGAAAGCTACGTCAAAGCAAACGATGCAGTATTTAAAGAATGTGCAAAATCAAAATCAAGGTTTTGCAAAATCAATGGCAAATGGTTACAAGTTTGTTAACAAGTCCTTGCCACCAAGTTTGATGATTGAGCAATTCCACCCAAGCTTCAATTCAAGTTCTTTACAAGCAATACCATTCAAACCTAAGAAATGACGCCAAGGCAATTACGACTCGTAGTGGTGTTTCTTACGATGGACCTCCGATTCCACCGCCGGTGGTGGAAAAGGAAAGTGAGGTGACAAAGGATACGGAGCTTAACCCACACCAAAGACCATCCAACTCCTCATTAGTTCATAAACAAAACAAAGACAAAGAACCAATCACAAAAACCTCTTTCATTGCTAACAAAGCCAAACCTACATTTAACCTTACCCATCAAGACTCAACAAACAAAAGATTCGTGAAAAGGATATATCCTACTTCAAAGTTTTAAGGAATCTTTCGTAATCTTCATTTTGAGCTAAGATTTCGCGGATGCTCTCATTCATATGCCAAAGTTTTGCTCCGATGTTCAAAAAGATGCTTAATAACAAAGACAAGTTGATTGAGTTAACCAAAACACCGTTGAATGAAAATTGTAGTGCGGTTGTCCTTAAAAAGCTTCCAGAAAAGCTAGGTGACCCCGATCGATTTCTCATTCCATGTGATTTTTCAGAGTTCGATAGTTACTTAGCCCTTGCCGATTTAGGTGCTAGTATCAATCTTATGCCTTTATCCATCGGAAAATCTCAACTCTCAGGCCTAACCAAAACAAAAATGTATTAGAATTAGCCGACCGTACAATTTCCAGACCAACCGGTGTCGTTGAAAAGTTTTTGTCAAAGTAGGGGAAGTTTTTACTTTCCCGCGACTTTTGTTGTACTTGATTTTATAAGCCGATACGCGAGTACCGTTGATACACAGGCGACCCTTTCTTAGGACGCTATGCTTTAATCGAAGTTTACGAAGGAGAATTTACCTTAGAAATGATGATCAATCGTTAACCCTTAAATGTTGTGATGCACCTTCCATTTCATACAACAATCTCGAATCATTGCAGAAGGGTTTGATTAATCGATGTCACTTGTGAAGAGTTACTCACAAGATGTACTTGGATTTTCCGATTCCGATGCTACAACAATCTTCTCCGCACTTCGATCCATTGTTTCTACTTCATCTCCAAACACTTACTCCATTGATAAAGTGATTTTCTACTCTTGAGAAGCCGAGCTACATAGCATCGATGATGAACCATATTTCACCACTTATTCAATGCTACGTACTATGATCCTGAGGGTGACATTCTTATTCTCGAGGCACTTCTCAACATGATCCATTACCTCAACCAAGACCAGGTGATTTTTTACCTGGAATTCAAAAGATCTCAAAGAATTGTCGAACCAAAGAAGTCTTCATTTGCATATGCTACTTCTTATAACCAAAAGTTGAAAAATCCAGAAGTCCGAGCTTAAAGAGTTACCCTCCACAATCTTAGTATGCGTTCTAGAGGATAAAATAACAAACTTTCCAGTCAAATTCAAAGATTTAGCCAAGAAGAAAAGACCTCCTCATTAACGATTCTCAAAACCCGAAACAACATTGCTTGGAAACTTTCTGATATCCGAGGCATAGATCCAGAATTTTGCTCTCACAAAATCCTTTTAGAAGATGATTACCAACCTTCAGTCCAACATCAAAGGAGGGTTAACCCTAAAATCCACAACGTCATCAAGAAGGAAGTCAAAAAACTCTGACGCGAGGAAAAAAAAAAAATTGAGTTATCCAAATTCGGATAGTCCCATGGGTTAGTCCGGTCCTTGTGTTCTAAAAAAAGGAGTTAAGAACCTTGCACAAACGAAGAAAATAGCTGGTGCCTACAAGAATATCCACGGGATGTGAGAGTTTGTATCGATTATCGCAAAAGTTAAACGAAGCAACTGGTAAAGACCATTTCCGTTAGCCCCACGCTCGCCCCCATCATGGACACAAATGTTAGAGAGAATAGCCTGCAATGAGAGTTTTATTGTTTCTTAGATGGTTTTTCTGGTATTTTCAAATCCCAATTATCCTTAAGATCAAGAAAAAACCTTTCACATGCCCATACGGAACTTTCGCGTACCGTCGTATGCATTCCGGTGTGTCAATGCACCCGGAACTTCCAACGTTGTTGATGGCAATTTTCATGAAAGATAGAGAAAACAATGGAAGTTTTTATGGACGATTTTTTAGTTTTTGGAGATTCTTTTTCCTCATGTCTTGCCAATTTAGATAAAATGCTCAAAAGGTGTGAAGACACCAAATTAGCACTAAATTGGGAAAAGAGCCATTTCATGGTTAAAAGAATGGTAATTGTATTTAGACATAAGATCTCTATAAAAGGAATTGAAGTCGATAAGGCCAAGTTTGATGTAATTTCTAACTTCCTCGACCCAGCAACCGATCAAAGAATTCGAAGTTTTCATAAGATCTCTAGAAAAGGAATTGAAGTCGATAAGGCTAAAGTTGATGTAATTTCTAAGCTTCCTCACCCAACGACCGTTAAGGGAATCAGAAGTTTTCTCGGGCATGCCGGATTCTATCGAAGATTTATCAAAGACTTTTCTAAAATCTCTCGACCCATGACCCATCTCTTAGAAAAGAACACTCCTTTTATTTTTTCGGAAGATTGCATTCTAGCTTTTCAAACATTGAAAAAGAAGTTAACCGAAGCTCCAATTCTCATTGCTCCGAATTGGGACCAACCTTTTGAAATCATGTGCGATGCAAGTGATTATGCAATAGGTGCGGTCTTAGGACAAAGAATTGAGAAGCATTTCCGACCAATTCATTACGCTAGTAAGACCATGACCGAAGCAGAATCAAACTACACAACAACGGAAAAAGAGATGCTAGCAGTTGTTTACGCATTTGAGAAGTTTCGATCATATCTAATCATGAACAAGAGTGTTGTTTACACGGACCACTCCGCATTGAAATACCTTTTCAACAAGAAAGACGCCAAAGCACGATTGCTTAGATGGGTCTTACTTCTTCAGGAATTTGATTTCAAAGTTATCGATACCAAGGGAGCTGAAAACTATGCAGCCGATCACCTCTCTCGTCTTGAAAACCCGTATGAAAATGTTTTTGATCCTAAAGAGATTAATGAAACCTTTCCTCTTGAAACATTGAACATGGTGAATTCTCATGATAACCAAAATATCCCGTGGTTTGCCGATATAGCAAATTACCACGCGGGGAATTTTCTTATCAAAGGAATGTCAACCCAACAAAAGAGGAAGTTTTTCAAGGATATAAAGCATTACTTTTGGGATGATGACATCACAGCTCAGAAAGTATTTGATGCCGGTTTCTTTTGGCCTACGATTTATAAGGATGCCTACGAATTGATCAAATCTTGTGATGCATGTCAAAGACAAGGCAAAATCTCTCAACGTGATGAGATGCCTCAAAATGCAATCCAAGTTTGTGAAATTTTCGATGTTTGGGGTATCGATTTTATGGGACCTTTTCCGTCGTCTAGAGGAAACAAATATATTCTGGTAGCCGTCGATTATCTTTCCAAATGGGTTGAAGCCAAGGCGCTCCCCACCAACGATGCTAGAGTAGTTGTTAAGTTCTTAAAATCCCTTTTCTCCCGATTCGGTGCTCCGAGAGCAATCATAAGCGATCGTGGGACCCATTTTTGTAACGACAAATTTGATAAAGTTATGTCTAAATATGGTGTCACCCATCGTCTTTCGACTCCTTACCACCCTCAAACGAGTGGTCAAGTTGAAGTCACGAATCGAGGTCTCAAAAGAATTTTGGAGAGGACGGTCGGAGAAAACCGTGCCTCATGGTCCGACAAACTAGATGATGCATTATGGGCTTTTAGGACCGCTTACAAGACTCCAATTGGATGCACTCCGTACAAGTTAGTCTATGGAAAAGCGTGTCACTTACCAGTCGAACTAGAACACAAAGCATATTGGGCTCTTAAGCATGCCAACTTCAATTTAAAGACCGCGGGCGATCATCGAAAGCTTCAGCTCAATGAACTTAGCGAGCTTCGTGATCAAGCTTACGAGAATTCACTAATCTACAAGGAGAAGACAAAGAAGCTACACGATTCCAAGATAAAGAATCGAATCTTCAATGTTGGTGATCAAGTCTTTCTTTTCAACTCCCGATTAAAGATTTTCTCCGGAAAGCTCAAGTCCCGATGGTCCGGACCTTTCACAATCACCGAAGTTTATCCTTATGGCACTGCCAAGTTGTCTCATGCCGATGGTTCTAATTTCAAAGTCAACTGCCACCGTTTAAAGCACTACTATGGAGGGGATACACCACCGTTGGTTATCCAGGATCTCCAGACTTTCCCTAAGGACAACTAAATTCAGGGATCGAGTCGAGCTTGCGACTCGGTAATCAAAAACAAGCCGCTTCGTGGGAGTTCACCCCATGCTTATCCTTTCTATTTTCTTATCTAATGTGTTGTGTTGAGAGAGGCTTGTTCTCTTTCCGATTTCTCGATGTTTGTTGCTTGTTTATTGTGATTTTTGCAGGATTCTCCCAACAAATTCTTTGAAGCCTCTCGTGTCCGGTGTTGTTTCCCGTTCTACTCGAGCTTCTCATCCTTTGTGTGAATTTAGTTTGGGGAGATCCATATCCTTTCATCATAATCGATTAACGTTTATCTTTGCATACTTCATAAACGGCTTAGATTTACGTAGAGACCCGACTTTAAACATTGAGGACAATGTTTCGTTTTAGTTTGGGGAAGGGAATCTATCGATTTGATGTTACTTGCTTATTGTTTTGTTCTCACGTACCCGCTTTCCCACAAAAATAGCAAAAATTTTAAATTTTTCAGTCTTGTTAATTTAAAAAAATAAAAAATAAAAATAAAATAAAATAAAAAGTGTTAAGACAAAAATGTAGGTTTTCCGTTGGTAAGAATAAGAAGTAATTTTTGACCCGATTGAACGTGTAGAGTTCTAGCTTTCTCCCTTAACAATTAATGATGATAGTTTGTGCTAGTCTCATGTAGACTTTAACATGCTAGACTAATCGTTAGTAAATAAAGACTTGTGCTAATCTCAATAGATTTTAAATATGCCCGATTTGGAATTTTTATATAGCTAACAATTGCAATTTTCTTTGTGAAGAACAAGAAATGAAAGTTATTATTTATAAGTTCATGATGCTAAACGTAGAATAATTGTTTTTCTTTCAAGCTCCATATATATTAAATTGGCTTTTCTCCCATAGCTTATTTCACTATATATAAATGTTTAATAAATAGAGTGTATGTTTTTTTGGTTATTAATTAGTTAATAGAATTTTTTCTTAAGCTCCTGTTGTGTTTAGATGAGTACACATCAGGAATACTTAGATTTGGCTTAAAAATACAAAATAAATAAATAAGTATCCTCTGCCAGATTACTTCATCGTGTCGGAGGCGTGGCCGAATGTTGGAGTTTCATAAAAGGTAGAGTCCTGTGTCATAATAAGTAGAAAAACCTCTTGTCGACTCGCTATCTATGTGCTTCGAGATAAAAGGCACCGGTTTTACTTATATAATCCGAAAGATCGAAATATGTTTGCTACAATCTTGTCGGAGGCAGTGGCCGATGTGGTAGCTTACTAAAGACTGAGGTTTTAATAATATGCTTAATTTTTGTCTTACATTTTGTACCTTAAAGAGCCTAAGGGTATATGGTGCAAATAAGATTGGTCCATTCATTCTTAAAGAGCCTTGTAGGGTATATACATAATTATTGCCTTGCTTAAGTAGCCTAATAAAAGCCAAATTTTGGTCGCCTCGATGTGGACTTTAATCTTGATTGCATTTGATCTTGCGAAAAGGGCTAGGGCTCTTTATAACCGTTATCGTTAACCATTACACTTTATTTCTGGAATAATAAGATAACGAAAACAAAAAAGTCTTAAAGAGCCTTCGGTATATGACTTAAGTAAAATCCTGAGATAACAAAATTAGATTAGGGGAGGAAAAGTAAGTACACAATTAGTATTTATGAGTAGTGTTAGTGTCATGACTTGTAATTAGCAATGATCTTGTTTTTAAGCTTAGCATGGGGAAAGTGAAAAATCGGGGATGATGAAGTTATCTTTTAGACGCTTAACTGTGCTTTTTGTTCTATGATCCTCAAAGTTACCAATGAGGTAATGAAAACAATACATCATGTCAACACAAATAAGTTGTAGTAAGGAAGATAATTATCAAGAAAAATCAGAAAAAGAGAAAAATCTTTGAAAATGGGAAGTCGGGTGTTTTATAACTTGTGATCTCTTATCTCTCTCAAACAAAACTCTTTGCTACTTTTCAAAGGTTTAGTTTGGGGAATTTTCGAGGTATTTGGTTATAAGGCATGTGATATTGCGTGAGGACAGCACATCGTTTTAGTTTGGATTTTTGATAAGTTGAAAATACACATATCCATTTTATACTTAAAATAACCCAATTAAACCAAAAATAGACAAAAATGCAAAATATGCTTGTATTTGTGTTTTGTTGTATGCAGGTCTTGATAAGTCAAAAAATCACAAGAAAACAGTCAAGAACAAGCAAAGCACGGACACAGAGAATCAGAAGATACAAATGCCGAAGCCAAAGAAATAGTCAAGCCGCATCAAGCCCAATCCAAGCCCACTTTTCTCACCAAAAACTAACCATAAGGGCCAGTTTTGGCAATAATCGTAAAGTCCTTTTAAATCAAGAAAGAAGAAAAAGACACAAGAGCAAATGTGAACCTCCCAAATTCAACATTTTAAACTGTCAAAGAAGGGCTGGATACACAGTTACATATTCTCGTCTTCTTCATTTCACCCCCATGGTATAACAAGGCAAATCAAAATTAGAGGTGCTTAAGTCAATTCAGGGGAAGGTCCTACATCACAAAACCCAAGTCAAATCAGTCTTTATCAAAGGATTCATTAAGAACAGCCACGTCACAATTAAAAAGCACAAGTTTAATGTGGGTTTTGTGCTAAACTTACTCACAAAACTAACACAAACGTCACATCAAAGAATGACACGCTGGCAATCCTCAGGTGTCCACAAATTGATCCAACGTCCCACAACATAGATCAAATGATTAAAGAAATGATTGGCCAGGATTGAAAGATTGGAGAGCAAGGCAAGAGGTCCTAGAAGCTTCAGCTTGGCACTATAAATAGGCCTCATTCTCACACACAAAAGGAGTCCTTTCTTTTTCTAGTTTTTAGTAGTCGAATTTTAGTTTTTATTAATTTTTAGCTTAAATTCGTAATTTTCTTAAATGTAATTTCCTTTCAGTATTGTAATCACTTCTTTAATAAAGTAATCAGTTTTTTAGTGTTTTTAAATCTCATTTTCTAAGCTCGCATACAGTCATAACTCCTCTTAATAACCATATTGTCTCATTAAAGCTATTAAGCTCATATTAAGCCTTTCAGTCCTATAAGCGAATAGAGCTATTTGAAATCAGAATAAATCTTAGTCTAAAACCTTTATTAGTTTAAACTTACATTGGATCTAGTGATTTAAGCTTTGGAAGGGGATCTTACCTTGGAAGAGATCTCAAGGACTTATACCTTAGCTTATTAATAAGCTAAGGAGCTTGTAGCTGCCTTTATTGGTTCCTCTTGTTTAGCTAGAGGAGTTTGTAAGTTTCTCTTTCATTTTCCTTTAATTCTAGTTTTAAATATTGATATTATTGCTTGCTATGTTTAGATCTGTTTATTTGCTTACTCTCTCTTTGCGTGTTAGTGTTTAAATATCTCTTCTAGTGCTTATTTAGTATGTATTATCATCTGTTTTTGCTAATATTATAGATCAATAAATACTAATTTCTGTTATAGAAAACTCAAAAAAATCCAAAAATATTAGTTTAAATAGTTTAGATCTTAGATTCAAAGCTATTCCATTGTTCAATCATGATGTTAAGTTGTTTAAGCTAGATTGTTATATCTGGTTTTTTAGTATTTGTTCTTGAATTTTCTCTTAAAAGCTTTTCTCAAATCTGTCATAATGATTAAGTAGTGTTTGGATTATGCACTCTGATCTTACACTAGTAATACTAACCTCAAGTTAGGACTGCTGAGCTTTTACAACTACAGTACTAACCCTAAGTTATACTGTAGCTAATTTAAGCTTTTAAAATTCAGTAGGATTAAGATTAGTTTTAGCTTATTAAGAATTTAGTTTTAGTTTTCATTATTTAGCTTATTTCATTGCTTATTTTGTTCTTAAAAACCAAATTGCATCAGCAGTACTTTCAAGTGAAAGTACTGCTGAACTTTTTACACCTACAGTACTAACCTCAGTTAGTACTGCTGTGTTCTTAGCTAAAAAAAAAAAAAAAAAAAAAAAAAAAAGATAGATAAGTAATTTTAAGATTTAGCTTATTAAATTCAGTAGGATTTAAGTTTTAATATAGCTTAATACAGTTTAAGTCTTAATTTGCAATTTCTAGCTTATTTACTTAGTTTAATTTAGCTGTCAAAAGTCATAAAAACCTGAAAATTCCAAAAACAGTAGGAACTTAAGTAAAGTCTAAATTTGTTAATTCAGCTTTTAAGTCTAGATTTTATAGCTTATTTAGATGGATAATAAGTATATTAATAAGTTCTTTAAGTTTCAGAGTCTAGTTTAGCTTATTAAGTTTTCTAGCTTATTTGGAGTTTGTGTTACTTTGCTTATTTCCTGAGTTTGCTTATTTCATGATCAATTTCAGTAGCATAAAAGTAGTTTAAGCTTTAGTTTCTTTTCATTTATAGATTAATCACATCATAAGCTCTTTAGAACTTCTTTCCTTTTTCATTTTGATCTAGTTTTGAGTTTTCTATAGCTTATTTTCTAAAACCAAGGGATAAGCCCTCCTTTCTGTAACAGTTTAGAAATAAGCTCTTATTGAGCTTATTTGAGATTTTCAGCCCTAGTAGCCTTTATTAATTTTGTTCCCACTAGCTTCCTTTACAACTTTGCTCTTTTAAGTTTTTGATGATAAGCACTTTTCATTTTTAGGCCTTATTGGACTTAGTTTGCGATCGGGATAGATTCTCAGGGTAGAAAGTGTAACTTTTCAATTTAGTTGTTTTCTAAGTTAGTCCCTCCGTTAGTTAGTAGCTTTGCCCGTTAAACCTTTTCCTTTTTGCACTATTAGCCCTTAGGTTATATTTTAATTTAGTTTTAAATAGTAATTAGGTTTAATTTTTAATTAGTTTAATTAAACTTTTATAAAAGATAAAATTAGGCTTTTAATTTTTAAAAATTTTCTACACTTTTTCTATTTTAAAATTTAGTTTACATTTTTAGGTTAAATTTTAGTCTAATGCTTTCTAGTGTAGCGTTCCGTATTGTATTAATTGTTTTATTATATCTGCCAAAACCAAATATCTTTGCTATCATTCAACAGATCCGAACTTAAACGTGGTCTTAATTTCACTAGTCCATTTGGGGAAGACGACCGGGTGGAATCATATTTGAACCCGGTTACATCGTATTCGAAATAAAATCTTTGTGAGTGGTAATTGTCCATGGTTACTGGGTATTTCCTAATTTTCTTCATAAGTATATTATTTTAAGTATGTAAAACTACGAACCGACCTTATATATTTAATAATGCAAATGATGAATGAAAAGACACAAGGGAAATGTTTGGTAGTGGAGGTGTGATGACAACGTGTGTTGTTTAAGGGAGAGTCTCAGTTCAACCTGGACCCAATCCTGTTTAATTTTCTTTTTTATTTTTGAAAACTTTTTGCTAAAACTTAAAAAGCACAAGAAATTAAGCAACTTTTGTGAAAGAACTTTTTATAAAACTTATTAATAAGCCAGGAAAAATAAAAAAATGACAGTTTAACTAATTTGGACTTGAAGACACTTAGCAAACTGTTTGATTAATTGGACACAATAAGCAAGTAAGAAAAGAAAATAAGCTAAAATAGACTTAAAGCCAAACCTAATAAGCACTAATGACTAAGATTTATCAAACAAAATAAGCTGATAAGCACAAAAAAACAAATGAGACAGATTACTCTAAAGGGCTATAAAAGGACTTTTGACAAAGTTAAAGCTAAGAATTAAGTCACTTAAGCTCTCCTAATAAGCTAATCAAACCCAAACATATTAATAATGAACAATAATCAACACATAAAAGCAAAAATTTAGCAAATTGAAAGAGAAATAGGCTAGAAAAAGACTATTGAAAACTTACAAATAAAGTCGGTATATGATGACTCTTGTTTTTCTAAAGGACACACAAGCTAACTTAAGCCCTACGAAAAGCTATCTAAAAGATGATATAAAAACTTAAAAAGGCAAAACAGATTTAGCTTGATGTATAAGCTACTGGTATTCTTAAACTCAGACCTTAAAATAAGCTTAATCTAATCAAACTTAGCTATTAAAAACGGGACATTAAAACTTTGGAAATTTACTTGAAGATTTGGACAGATTTTTGACTAAGACATAATTACAAATGTTCACTTATACTTCTGCTTAATAGACTCAGAAGCTAGCATGAAAATGACAACAACTAGCCACTAATCAAAATCTAAGCTAATAAGCTGAAATATCAAACAAGAGCACCTCAGATTCAAAGAACATATAAAGAATACCTTAAAACTGAATTTTAAAACTTAAAAGCTTGACAAAACAGATTATATGACTTATTTAGAGCTTATAGAATCTCTATTAAAGACCAAAGTAAAGTCAAGCAGCATTAACCTTGGTTAATGCTGCTGTCCCAAACACACCTTTAGAGCTTCAAATTCAATTTTAAGCTTAAATAGAACTGTTTTACCCTAGGCTTTTTGAAAACAGATTAATAACTAATTAAATTAAGCATTAATAACACTTTCCATCACTGAAAAGCTGTAGTTATTAAGGCAAATAGAATAAGCAGTTTTTAATCACATATAAACAATTTTTTAGAAAACTTTGGAATTCTTGAAACAGATTAATACAAGAATAAAACCAAAAATCAAGATAAACAACTAAGACTAATAATTAGTGAATAGCAACTCAAATAAGCAAAAATAAGCAAAACTTAAAATAATCTAAAAATGAAAAAAATTGAATCACACCTTTGTCCTTGTTTAAACAAAGACTGTGTAGAGCAATTCTACAAGCTAATAAGCACCCAATAAGCCCTTCCCTTTTTGGCTTATCATCCAAAAAGCTTACAATTCATGGAACAGTATTGAAAATCAGAACTTGGTTTTTTATTAAATAAACTTGAGTTACAATGCTTGAAAAGGTAAAATACTTAAGTGAAAAGCTTAGAAACAGGGAATTAAATACAATAGAAAACTGGAAAAGAAAAAAAACTAAAAAAATGATAGATCCCTTCATTCATGAAATCTTCCCCTATTTATAGGGTAGTCTTGTGCTTATCGTGAGGAAAGCTGTCAATCATCTTTAAAACATACTAAAATTTCTTATGGAAAGCAATATCACAGCCAATCAATCATTAAAACTGTCCTTGAATGCTTTTGACTTTCCCCAATTCCTTGTCGTGTTTTCTTTATCCAATAGCAAGCCTTGTATATGCCCACGGTGGCACTGCGTGAGTACAGAGATCGTATGAAGTGGGATTGCGTTCGCATCTGGAAATGGATTTTGCAGGGTTTTTTGGTCTTCCGGCCCTTTAACGGGATTTAATTTATTATTAGTCAAAAATTGGATAAAGGGTAACGGTGTTTGAAGTGTAGACTAACGAGTAATTTATTTGACTAACCGTGTTAGTCCCTAAGGAACTACGGAGGTAAAATCCAGGGACCTTCTGTGTATTGTTGTAACGTGGTTTATGTTAATGGCTGTAGGGTGTTGGACTTGGGCTTATGTTGGGCCGGTTTGGTGTATTTTAGGTTTTAGGCTTTTTTTATTGGCTTTTGATATAAAAGGCTTAGTATAGATGGCATAATGGACTGACTTGGCCCATTAACTTGGGTTTGGTTGGCCCACTAAGATGTATATGCCTTTGGCTTCAAATTTCCACTCTCTTACCAATCTCGTGCTCGATTTTGTCAGGTTTTTGCCTTGTTTTTGTCTTTTTGTTGATATCCGTTACCTGCACAGTAAATGAAACAAAACAAGCATATATTTGGCATTTTAAGTCCGTTTTTGGTCATTTAAGCTCGTTTTATTGAGAAAAAGGTATGTGTATTTAAGCACATACCAAATCCCCTCATACTAAAATATTGCTGTGTCCTCACGCAATGAAATAAATCCATGTTTAGAAAACTAAAAATTTCAACCCCCTTAAATTAAATACCTTGAAAAGTAGCAAAGTGTAAAATTAAAAAGGATTAAGAAATTACTAGTTTTTTAAACACTCCACGTTTTTACCATTTTCTTTCTTGCACACATATTTTTCTTATTTTTCATTATATACAACATGCTCGACTTTCATTATTGATCATAACATTTAGGATCACTGAATAAGAAACACCTCAATCCTAAGGTGCCCTAAAAGGATAAATTCATCGTTCCTGATTTTTCACTTATTTTCAAACTAAGCTTAAAAACGAAATCATTGTTAATTACAAGTTGGGATGCTAACGCTACTCATATTTTCAATTTGTGTAAAACTTTTCCTCCCGACAGATATAATATATTAAGGTGTGTGTGCTCAGTTTGAATTTTGACCATCCGACCCACATTTTTAGATAGTTATAACCTTTCCAAGTTTCACGTTTCACTTTTAGTTATATGAATTTAAAGGTGAGATTGTCCCATGTAGCAACATTTCTTCTCGGCACATCCCAACCTCGTCGGCTAAGTGACCGGGCTTTTGACACCCCACAGTACCACAAGGTAATAGCAACTAGAAACACCCAAACTTTATCATTACAAACAACAAAATTCGGAGAACATATAAAAACGAGCTAGGTGCCTTAAAAGGTACACTTTTCGATCTAAATCAAGCAAGAAATCGCACATACACACGATCTAATCATCCCATTAGCTCTGATACCAATTGTGGTAATAACCTATTCATACCACGGTTCCGATTCTTGGATTTGCTAAGGTTACTAGAGATAAGAAACACTTGCAGAGAATATCTAGAGAGAGAAAGTGTGTTTCTATGAAAAGGAAATAATGACTAGCTTACCTCTTCCAAAGTTGGAAGAGGCTTATATAGTACTTACAATATACCGGGTATTCGTACCCGACTTAAAACCGAAAAACATACTATTAACTATTAAACTACGAGCTATAATAAACAGTAAAATACACGGGGTGACCGAGTCTTTTTCTAATATCTAACACGTGCGTTCGTCCGTACGAATCATTCTTTGGGCTAGGAACTTCTTTTGACTCGTAATTTGTTATATGGATTCTTCCGAATGTGTATCGACCATCGCGAGCTTGATAAGCTAATTGTAATGAACCATTAACCACTTTCAAGAATTGACGACTTGTGAAATTATTCGTTTCCAATGGCTTTTCTTCAAGTCATGTATTTTATCTTTCCATTTAGGAATCTTGCTCGACATTAGTTCCGTTCGTCTTATGCACATTGCATATATTTGGATGTTTGACTCATTCCTCATGTAGTTTCCGTTGGAAACCTCGACCGATGACTTTCTATATCCTCATCTCTTTATAATAAAACCGAAAGATGAGATAAAACGAATTTGAGCACCGATACGGCGCTCTCATATGGTAAGAGGATTAAAACCGCCGTAGTTAAGGGTCACTACTATTTTCAACTAATATTGAATTTTCTACTTATAAAAATTTTACTTTTCACTACTTCGTCGTTGTATATAAAAATCGTTGATTTTAAGTAAAAAGCGCTATGATTTAAAAATTTATCCATTTTTTTAAGAACCAAGAAATCAACGACTCCATATTCGGGCCTCGAGTGCCTAATTATTTTTATTTTTATATTTTTCATCTTTTCTTGTGTTTAAATTTGCACCCGAGTCAAAAATCGCGATTTAGGAAAAATTAGTGAGCTATGATAGGTTTTTGGGCCCGAGACTTATAGGTAAATTCTAGTTAAGCAAAAATTGGGCCAAGCCCACTCCTTTCCCCCCCTCCTTATTTCTTGGCCGGTTATACCATAACCAATGCCAACGACCCATTATTTATTTTTATTGTTCAATACAAACAAGGAAAGGATATCAGCTATATATAAATAGGGCTTATCTTTTTTTATAACCTCCATAACACCCATCATAGAAACAATCGACAGACTTGCTTCTCCCCTCCCTCTTCTATTCGACGCCCAGACACCAAGAACCACCACCATCATCTTCCAAACTCAATCCAATCACCTTCAATCTACTCCAAATCAATCCTACATTAAACCCTAATCATCCCTTTTCACTAGAAAGTCACCATGCTTTGATTTAGAAAATTATTGATTTGAAGAACTTGAAGATTTTTAGAGTTTTGATTCAATTGAATACTACTAGGGAGTAAAAGATTTGATATTAAGCAATTACAAGCAAGATTGAAGCAAGAAAGTCGAGCTAAGGTTTTTGGTTTGGTGTCTTGACTTCGGCAGCCCCTAAACACCCACCTAGGGTTTGTGTTTGATCTCTTAAATTGTCCCAATTGTAATTGTAAAAGTGCTTCCCTGAAAATAAAAAAAAAAAAAAAAAAAAAAAAAAATAAAAAAAAAACTTCCTTTTTATTGTTTGATTTGTCAATTGAATGCATGTTCTTGATTTTTGATCTTATGAACATGCATGTTCCATGTTAGGTTGAATTGGATTAATCTTGAATAAATAGTATATTGGATTAGTATTTAGATTACATTGAATATATTGTCCTTGGATGGCTCAATTGAATGATTAGAAGTGTTATGGGTTGATTTAGGAAATAGGATTTTGCGGGCTATTTATGGACAGCAGGTAAAACGGAGCTTGATATCCAAAAGTTTTTGCCTGGAGCCTTGAGAAAAATTTTATGGGAGAATAGATATAGGTCTTGGTATATGAGATTAGTTTTGGAAAGCTCAACCAATTCCTCCGTATGAGGGAGATATGGTCAAAATACGAACATGGGTCAATTCTGGACCTTCGATTAGAAAGCATGTTAATGTCAGGTTTTTTTAACTAAAAGTTTAGGTTTTAAAGCTTGGGTAAATGGTAGACATATTATAGAAGCTCCATAACTTGGCCTCACATTCATTTCTATTTTAGTTTAGGATTTATGACTAAAACGGCAAAACCAAGAAATTCAGTTAAAAATCTAGTTTGACCTTCGGTAAGATGATAGTGGGGGGTAAAAGATTTATTTCCTTATGATTGGTAAATGAAAAGAAATGATTTGGCTTAATGTTTTGAAAACTAGATTCATGTGGTTTTCCAGGGGTGAAAAACACACATATATACTTTTGAAAGAATGTAGAGAAAATAGGACGGTTATCATGGCAAATTCGTCAAACGGTAGTTTACTGTATGTGAGTTATCGATAGTAAATTCCTTTTCCTAAAATTAGTAAACATTTGGAGTTTTAGGCTTAATGTTCTGGAAAGTAAACTTCAAGGCCTTTCCAAGGGTGAAATCCGCATGTCTATATCTTTTACGGTTTAGGATTTATACTCTCTTGAAAATGACTAAAATCAAAAAATTGACTTTTACGTCTAGGATTGGAAAAATGAAAAGTGTGACCACATCCAATTGAGATAGGAATTAAGGGATAGACAGTTAGAAGAGTTTATTTAGTTTGACCCAGGTTAGACATCATAAACGTTTAAAAACACATTGGTTTAGTCTTGGTGCAATATTGTTTATGTTTCGAATTCTTTAACTAGTATTGTATAACTATTCTATTATAATGAATTATCATATATCAATCTGAAGTCGCTACTTGCTTCAATAGGTACTTTACTAATAATGAGTCATCTACTCATTGTTGGTACTCTTATCATCCACTTACGGTGAGTTCATAGCCCCATCTTTTCTTCTTTAATGGTTTTCATAACTATTTTCGGGGTGAGAATACATGCTTGTTTTACTAAGCAAAAATTATTGATTCCAATTTCATAAGCGTTACATGAATGCTTTTACGAAAGATTTTACTTGCTTTACACATGATTTCTAAGACATGGTTGTTTATCACTGAATTTATTAAAGCTTGATTTGCTTACTACACGATTTGGGATCATTGAATATCTATTTACAAAACTAAGAGTTTTGAACATATTACTTGTTTTAAATTAGACACAAGTGCTTGAAGGGTATGCTTGACCCGATTATGAGTTTATCTGCATGAGTACCTATTGCAAAAAGGCCCTGAATTTCATGCACTGTTAATTACCTATGATGGGTAAGCTAGTACATTAAGAAAAAAAAAAAAAGAACTATAGGGATCATACTTGCCCGGTCAAACATACGTATTATATATTATTTTATATTATATTTTACGTGTATAAAATTACGCAATCAGTTTTTGTGGCGCCGTTGCCGGGGAGTATCCATGGGGTCACTAGATCCCATACCATATTTTTTCAAAGATTCAAGAGCATATTTAGACTGGTTTATAAAGATGCCTTTGGGACTTTGTGAAATCTGTAGTCTTAAGAAAAATGATATTTTGCCCATCATCGACATTTTAAACCGAGAACACATTATTTTGGAAAATTGGTCACATAAGTCAGGTGTAGTAGACGCAAAGATTATATCATCAACGTAGATTTGTACCAGGAGAAGATCTTTGCCTTGTTTTCTTATGAATAATGTAGGATCCACGGTTCCTTTAGAGAATTCTTGAGAAAGTAGAAACTTCGACAACAGGTTGTACCACGCGCGAGGAGCTTCTTTTAACCCATAAAGAGCCTTCTTAAGCTTATACACATGATTCATATTGTCTTGATCCACAAACCCGTCCGGTTGGCTGACATAAACTTCTTCGCGCAGAATGTCGTTCAAGAATGTCGTCTTTACATCCATTTGGTAGACAACCATATTCATGTGGGCAGCATATGCGAGGAAAATTCGAATAGCATCAAGTCTAGCCACTGGAGCAAAGGATTCCTCAAAATCAATTCCCTCTTCTTGACGATAACCACGAGCAACCAAACGAGCCTTGTTCTTTAGAATTCCTCCTAATTCATCAAGTTTCACCTTGTAGATCCATTTTAAAGTAATAACCATCACTTTATCTGGACGAGGAACGAGTTCCCAGACTTCAAGACGCTCAAATTCATTCAGCTCCTCTTGCATTGCTTCAATCCAACATGATTAAGTTAATGCGTCTTTATAAGTCTTTGGTTCAACTGATGAGAGAAAGGCATCGTAGTAACAAAATAAGGCTTGTTCATGAAGTTGGAGTCTTGTGGAAACAGGTCTTTCGAGTTCACCGATGATGTTGTCTAAAGGATGATCCTTGGTCCATTTGGTAACGTGTTCTGAGTAAGGAGCAGCAGATTGCACGACAGTAGGAATAACATCCGAAGAAGAAGATGCTTCAGACTCATTTTCTGGAATGGGAATACCAAAGAACGGATCGTTATTCATGTGTGCAACATCTAAGTCATGATTGTCTTCTTCAACATCGTTAGGAAGGATAGGAGATTGAGTTTCGGGTGTTGTTTGAGAGTTACTAGGTGATGGTGCATCTTGGTCAACTGTTGTTGAGGAAGGTGAACCGGTTGAAACAACGAGTTCTGGAGCAACTACTTCAGCAATTGGAGCAATGACTTTAGGGGCTGGGTGATCAACACTAGGTGGAGGAGTGAGTAATTCATCAAACAACGGTTGAAACAGAAGATCCCAATCAGTTCTTGAAGGTGGTACAAACGGTGTTGAAGGAGAAGGGTTTGGCACGAGTCATGAACTGATTGTAGCAGGAGTCATTTCATGAAGTGCGGGTCCTGAACTGCTGTGTTCAGAAGCCATTGCAGTCAGCTCATCAAAGTCTACATGAATTGTTTCGATAATACGTCTGGTACGTCAGTTCTAAATTCTGAATGCTTTCTTTGTGGGTCCATAGCCAATGAAAATACAAATATCAGCCTTTGGTTGTAACTTACCCAAGTTCTCACTATCATTTGCCGGATAGCAGAGTGTACCAAATACATAAAAGAACGATAAGTCAGGAAGTTTGTCATGTAAAAGCTCATATATTGTTTTGCCGTGATGAAGACGTACGATGGAACGATTTTGCGTGTAACATGCGGTAGAAACTACTTCTGCCCATAAGAATAACAGAGCTTTTACATAAATCAACATTGTGCGGGCAGCTTCAATTAGCGTACGATTACGTCTTTCAACGACACCATTTTACTATGGAGAGCGAGCAACAGATATTTCATGAGAGATGCCAACCTTCTCATAATATTCACGCAAAGTTTGATTAACAAATTCAGTTCCATTATCTGTTCTGATTCGTCGGACAAGCACTTTAAATCGCACTTGGATCATCTTGAGAAACTTGATTATAAAATTTGGAGCTTCATCTTTTGACCTTAAGCAATTAACCCATGTAAACCGAGAGTAATCATCGACAATACTTCTTTCCATTAACACATGCGACACGCATTGGTCCACAAAGATCCAAGTGCAAAAGATAGAGTTTTTCTTGGTTGGTGTCTTCAGATTTAGGTTTGTGGGGTTTCTTCTTGCTTTTGCCCATTGCACATGCAGAACACAGATGGTCTTTTTCAAACTTTAGCTTAGGGAGACCTCAAACAAGACCATGTCTAGCTAGATGGTTGATTGCACCAAAGTTCAAATGAGACAGACGTCGGTGCCATAGCCAGGACTTAGTCTTTGAGGCCTTTGACAAGAGACATATAGGAGAGGACGCCATCATATCTCCAAGAGACAGAGTATACAGATTGTTTCCTCGAGATCCAGTTAATAGATCAACACCTTCTAGATTACGAATGAAGCAGGTGTGTTGGCGAAAAGCAACTTCAAGGTTCGAATCACAGAATTGCCCAATGGAGAATAAGTTGTGTCCAAGTCCTTCTACGTAGTAAACCCTTAAAATCGTAACATTCCCAATCTGATAATCACCATATCCCAATATATTTGCCACGTGATCATTTCTGAATTTGACTGTACCAAAAAATTTATTGACGAAATCGGTGAGCTGAGAGCGATCTCCGGTCATATGCTTGGAGCAGCCAGAGTTTAAATACCAGAGAACAATTTGGACGACCTGCATTCATCAAGAGAGGAAGATGG
>BQNB010017945.1:306-69063 GCA_026074375.1 Tanacetum coccineum
AATAAGAATATTAAAAAACTTATTAAATATATATATATATATATATATTTTGCAGAATTCCTTTATAATTTAGGGTCTCCGCCGAGAAACCGATATATCGCCGCCAAGACCGATATATCGCTTAAAGAGGGTCGACCGCCGAGGTACCGCCGAGCGATATTTACAACACTGTGAATATCTAATGTATAACGATATATTATAATTTCGGTTGCTATTCCGTATGAAGATTTGCATCGGAATTGCAACAGAACATAAATTATAATTTCTTTTAGGCTTATTTTTTTGTTGTTTTTATGTTGCAAATTTTTATTACTTGCAAGGAAAAAATAATTTCTTTCAAATTAGCTTTCGAATTTTTTTCTCTTCCGTTGCAATTCCGTTTCTAATTAAATTTGCAACGGACTTGCAACAGATTACAAAATAAATTTGCAACGGAATTGCAACGGAAAATAAATTGTACTTTCTTTTATACTTATTTTTTTGTCTTTCGTTGCATTTCCGTTGCAATTATGAAAATTTGCAACGGAAAATAAATTGTAATTTCTTTTAGACTTATTTTTTTGTCTTTCGTTGCATTTCCGTTGCAATTTTGTATTATTTGCAACGGAAAAAATAACAATATATATAAAAGAAATTAGTTTATATTTTGCAACGGATTTGCAACCATTTTCTTTGTCGATGCAAATTCGGTTGGTAATTCGTTGCATTACGGTTGCAAATTTGCAACAAAAATATACCGTTGCAAACTTTTCGTTGCATTAGCCTGTTTGTGTGGTAGTGTTTCCACTGAACTTATATATATACTCCCTCCGTCCCAATTTATTAGTCTACTTTTGGCTTTCTGAAGTCTTTATTTTCCAACTTTGACCATAGATATTTTTGTATGTGTTATATAATATTTGATGAAAATTATACCCAATGAAAATACATTTAAAACTCAATCCATTTATATATATTGCATCAAGTATTATATAACACAAACATATATAATTAACTAAGGTCAAAGTTTATAAAGAAAGATTTTAAAAAATCAAAAGTGGACTAATAAATTGGGACAGAGGGAGTATACAGTAAGATACTAGCGGGGAACAAGATATGCTTAAGACACAACAATGTTTAGGAACCAGTGATAAGAATCAACCGACACATGCTTAAGGAACAAGACGCATGCTTAAGGACTAAGACTCGATTGTCACCCTTTGGTATAATTGTCCAACCAATCATACTAACTTTAATAAACGAGAACGTAATTCGTTTAGTGATTGACATACCATTATTATGAGAATGACTTCTTTCAAGATGTCATTTGGATAAGGAGTATTAACGTATTTTGAACGACATGTTCCTTATGATATCATTATCTACCAAAGATGATGATTTGAATTTGGATATACTTTCGTCAAGGGTTGTATTGAGAGACTCCTAAATCCTCAAAGTTTCTTTGTTAAGCATTATGTATGCTTTTCATGTTTGGGGTATTTAAGGAAAACATTATCGTAAGACTTTAGGTCGAACTAAATGTTGACGATAAGGGTGATTTGTTGAGAAGACATACTCTAAATGTGATATTTAAAAGTTGATGAATGTCACTTAATATATTGGTAAGACATGCCAAAATATATACTACAAAAGAGTTTTTAAAAAAATAAGATGAAGATGAAAACGATACGCTCTCGGATGTGAATGAAAATGATTTTATAAAGTGTAAAAGTGGGGAAGGATGAGCGTGAATAAAGATGGAATGTGTTGACTAAAGGTTGACAAAGACGGTTTATATTAATATATCGTTTGCACTGACGATGACAAGCATGGTGTGTTTAAATGATGTGCATTTGATCCTATAGGGACAAATGTGGATGATTGTGAATCCATAGATTTGTTGGGTGTTTTGTTGGTTGTCAATGTTGATAAACAAAGGTGGAAATGAGTTGGTAGTTCTTTCATGGTAGTGGCATATGGGTTGTTAGTTGTTATATGGTGAAAGAAAAATGAAAGACACAACAATGTGGTGACTCGATAACACTTGAAGCTTAAATATCTTCTTTGTGTTCTTCACTTGCTAGTATGTGGAAATTGTTAGATGGTTATAGAGTAGGTGTAGGATGTTTTTGAGGAGATAATTTCATAGAGTTTGCACGTGAGGATCAACGTTTATTGGTGACGTGATTGATTACGAGTGTAACGGTTGTAAGGATTTTATTTGAGAATGTGACGCATTTCATTGCGAAATTCACTTGACTTTTGACAACATAGGCAATGATGCTTATGAGTGTCGAAATTTGAGAAAGACATCAAGTTGGGCATAGGTTTGTGCATTGTGAGAGGTGGTTCAACATTCATGGGTTGTACTGGTGGTGTGAATGGTTTCATAGTAAATTTTCTTATGAAGATGACTCGGTGGATGACTCGAGATTGGTAGTAGTAATGATGACTTGGTTTTTCATTTCACCTTGTTGGTTTGAAGATGCACTAGAACTAGTTATCACTAACAAGAGTGAATAATAGTTATGAGGTTTGGGTGTAAGGTAGAAGTGTTTCTTGTGAGTTGAAGGGGAAGTAAGTGTTCATGAGTGTGTTTGGTAAAAGACTCTATGTATACGAAGTGTTTTCCATCCCCCTTAATCTATGCTCATCCGAACATAAGGTGTGGAAAAATAAAGATAAATAAAAAAGAGGACAAATGAGGATGGAATCGATGAGCTTGATATGTCAAGATGGATGATGACGAACTTCATCCATGAAGTTATGTATCTCTTCTCGAGCATTGTGAATGTTCATAGAACAATCACATGACGAGGTATGAGGTTGTCTAAAAGGTGGTAGCGGAAATGGTGGATGAAAGATATCTATATAACGGTAGAGACAGGATTAAGGTTTTTTGTGAAATGAATTAGACATGAAAAATGAATGACAAACTCGTTTATGGTTAAGACGTAGATCTTTAAAATAGGAGACGGTTGATATAGTAACAAATTAGTGAGAATGAGTTATCATGAGGAGTTTTGAGTATTACCGTTTACGGTGAGTGAAAGACAATGATCGAGGTGATTTGAACGAGAACCCTTAGAGATTAAGACAGTTCAATATGTCGACTTGATAGGCTCTAGGACACGAGGTAATAACTTAAAAGCAAAATATATGAGTGGGAACGTAGAGGTATGAGTGAGACTCAATTTGGAACCTAAGGATGACTCTAAGTGATGATTTTAAGATCACTACACTCCGGTAGGTGATCGTGATTTCCCGAAAGACAAAGAATGTTTTCGTTGATGAAAAAGAAGAGACTCAAAATACCAATTTTGTTATAGACACATTGTCCATTATTTTGAAGACTTAGAGCATCGACAAATGCTTTGGAAGTAAGGATGATAAGATAATGATTTATTCTAAAATCGATGAATAAAGTTCGATCCGCATTATGTATGAGGTGAGCTTTATAATAAAACATCGTGACATTCCTATGGGGATGAAAGGAACTAACGGAAATGAATGTACTTAGTCTCAAGGAGTGTATATTCACACAGGGATGGAAGAAACTACGAATCACTTATGCAGGAAATCGTAAGTCCTTTGTCACGGAAGATTGATGTTAGCTTTTAGCTTTTGGATGAGTGTTTTAACATATGTTGTTAAAAGGCTTGAATATGAATTTTCAGATATGACCTTTAACGTTTGTGATTGCAAGTTAAAATTACTTGAATATTTCAGACGAAATATTTAAGTTGTCAAACCTACTTAGAGGTGTATTATATTTGTTTATAACCTTTCCTTGACAAAAGAGTGGATTATTTAGATGAAAGCGAAATGATGATTAAGTAAATGTGTGTATATAGACTCTGGGAGATTTAAGACCATTTTGCGACTATTTTGACTTTTTAGATTGTTACACTAGAGATCGAGTGAAATTGAAAGAAAATATTATAGTGTGAGGGGATATATACCTAGATGCATAAGACACATAGATTTAAGCATGTAAGAGTATTTAAGCATGCATCAACATAATAATCAAAGTGATTAATGTGTAAGACTATATGACATCTAAAAGTTTGCCGTGATAGGCATACCTAATCCGTTATGCATCAAACCGACATAGTGTAGGTGCACAATTAACACGTAAGTCATGTAAAACGACGCATAAGAGACATGACTACTTTAAACAAAAACATCATGTAAAACATGTTAAAATTTCACATTTAAGAGCATGTATTGTCTAGATAAACATTTTTTTGGGTAAAGGGTTTCCCCGGTAAATTGATTTTTTTTTGTAACCATGGTTTCCAATCTTTTGGCCGACTAATCCACGGGGTTTGAACCCACCGCCACACAAACTCAAACCAGGTAAAGCCCTCCCTTTTTAAGAGGTTGGCGTGGCCACTTCAAGGTTGTTTACACATAGCAGGAATTGAACTTGAGATCTCACACATATTTAGAGTAATAGCCACAACTCCCTTTGTCACTAGGCCACCCTTAAGTGGTTATTTAGATAAACTAAGAAATATTATATCGGAATTGCTTGACAAAGACAAAAACCTTTATAATAAACATGCATTCAATAACCAAGAAAATAATCGTTGTTCATCAAAATAATCACGAAGGCATATAATCATATCACATAGGAACAAGTTAACATCTTGAAACTTAAAAACGCATATGTGAGATGCAATAAATCTAGGAACGTTTAATAAATCCTAATTATTACTTGTTTAATAAGAAATTCTAATGAAAGACAAATTTCATCAATGTATACTAACTTTAGGCACATTTAGGAAGAAGCATTTAATCAAGTTAGAGAATGAATATGAGACTATTACTAGTGATACTCAATTCAGGCTAAACACGACCATTTTTATAGGTTATTCCACGAACCCAACTTCTCTCCTGTAAGCAATTCAACCGTTAGGTTATATTGAGTTTCTAGTACAATAGGTTCTCCAGTAGACATTCTCATTTTATAAAAAAATTGAATTCCTAAATTTACCTATCGAAGTGTAACAAAGATGAAATTTGCTTGGTTCACTAATACTTGGCCTAATATGACTCAAGCAACCATGCTTTAATGACGGTAGACCTAGACGATATATTTTACACATAGGTTGTTTGGTTTTGAATGATATAAAAGCGTAAGCAAGATGTTCCAATCTTTTGTTCAAGTTCTATAGGTTGTTTGGTTTTGATGACACATTCTTTGATTTAATGGATGTCTTATATTAAGTCATCTTGAATGTGTACTTGTCATATGTGATTTTTAACGTGATTGGGTTTTCTAAAGCCAAGAAATGTGCTTATGTGTGACAATGGAGAATATGCTATATTAAGAACGTTTCAGGAATGCTCCTTTACATATCTTGTGAAAAGAGTCTAGTTAAGGTTACTTACCTTAATAGTCTAATTGTGAATGTTCTATGATGTATAATTGAAGCTAAACATATTGTATCTTTCAACAAATATTATTTTCTAAGATGATAAAATTATCATTCTTATGAATGCTATGTAGCCTAATAAAACAAGTATTTATATGAATGAATTTTACTTGTTTATGCATTGACACATATTGTGGTAAATTATTTTTCAATTCTAATAGCTTATATTTTATAAACAATATGTAGTGTATTATCTTGTAACACAATCATTCATGCTACGAAGAAACTAAAATGAATAGGATATGTATTACCCTTTAGCAATCGTTTAACATAATAAGTGCATGAATTCTTTAGACATAATGTTTCTCAAACATCATGTTGTCCTAGGTGAATGAAAAAGAGTATTATTATTATTTGAGAATTTAGCCAAATGTGAATTTAAGCTTTGTGTTGTTCTTTTAAGTTGTATGAGCAAAGTTTACATATGTTGCTTGTTTGCTCGTGTTTGGTTTTTTGGTAATGACACATTTACCAATTACATTGCAATGTCAATTGCTAGAATATATCAGACGAAACATCTGAGTCGTCAATCCTATTTCATTGTATATTTTATGTACCTATTAAACATATTAGTCTAATATTTGGAACACAACCATTGGACAAATAGACTCAATATGACATCATCAACACAAGTGCGAGTTATGATCCGATGCATATTCTTTTCGTCTTGAGAAGGATGCCATTATTTTTATATCAATCGAGTGTGATTGAGTATGTAGATTCAAGATTATATCTTTTTTGTTATATTTTATATAATCTTATAACTAACAAATAAGAACCAGATTTTATGTCTGAACATTTCGATTTTTCAAGGTCATTATTCATAAACCGAATAATTAATTCTATTTTTTTCCTTTTGATTAAAATCGTACGTTCTACTATTTACCCCGATTATGAATTTTGCTATTTCCTAGCTAAGCATTGACTGTAATTATGGGATTTTTTTATCCGTCTTACCAGTGTCCCATGTAATTAAATAATCCCATTTTATTACCCCCGTAAAATTATAGGCATTATTTCAATCCATACATTATTTATTTAATTAACTGTTGGAGTTATAATATTATTTTTGTTACGAATAGTTTGTCTCGCGTTCGAATAACACGATATTAAAAAGTGAGACCCGACCTTAAGACTAAATATTATATACGCCGCGTCTACGTAATTTAATTTTTCAGAAAAGTATCCCGAATGATGTAGAACTATTTGTATTTTATTCGTTTTTACTTTGGGTTCCGCCTTAACTCTTGCTATATTTTACATCTATACCCGTTAGCCCAAAAATTACCCACTTATTCTAAATTTATACAAAATAATTCTCACTAAGGGTGGCTAAAAAAACCACATGGATAACCATGTGGTGACTAACCTTACTAAGTGTCATCTAATGGGACACTTGTTCATCTTGTTGTGCATGTAATTGCATGATATGCTAATTTAATCTATTATTTATCTCGTAGTTAAAAAAACACAAACTTGTTCTCTCTTTTTCCTTGTGACGTCCCACTTTCACATCCCACCACCAATTTCAATTGTGATTCTACAATAATATTCAAGAGTTAAAGGTCATAGAAGCTAGTTGTAGTTCTTGTTGTTTAGTCTCTTCAAACCATCTTCAAGAAACACATATCCATAAGGTTTAGGGGCTAAATTAATCTAAGTTTTTATAGAGTTATTTCATGAAAAAATGATGATGTTGTAGTGGGATTTGGTGATTTTTTGGCTTGGTTTTTATTGGTGAATTTCGGAGTTGGTTGATTTATATTTGCTAAGAGAAAATTTTTAAGGGTTTAGTGGTAAATTTGGTTTGGGTAAAAAGGTGATTGTGGGCTGAGATATTGAGTTGGTTTTGATTTTTATTAGTGGGTTGATTTGATTAAGAAATTTGGAGTAATAAAGAGTAGAAGTTGTGGTGTTTTTCACTAATTTCAATTCTTGTAAGATTTTACTTTGTTTCATCAAAAAAAATTTCCTTCTAAATATTATTCTTGATATTTTTATCTACTGTAAAAATGTAAATTTTTATGTATTTAAGTGTGTTGGCTAAGTGGTATGGCATTGTCTATATTTTTAATGAGATAAAAACTTGTTAGGAGTAAGATTTGATAGTGGAATTTAGACTGTTTTGGACCAGTAGCTAAATGGACCTAGTACGAATTATTTTTGGCTTATAGACCTCTGGGAAAGTTAATAGGGAGATATACAAATGTTTAAGGTACATGTGGTGAGTTGGATAGAATTTTATCTCCTCCGGATGAGTGAGTTATGGCCGATTTACTAAAACTAGTCGAAACTGGAACACTGTTTGGAAAAAGAGTATAAATCCATATTTTTACACTAACTTGTTGAATTAAAAAGATGATATCCGTAAAGGACTCATATACCTAACACCTCCAATTGACCTCACTTTAATAGCTATCATAGATTGTGATTTATGTCCATTTTCGTGAAGGGTTAAAAATCTAGAAATAATATGTTCTGGATGACCAGGGGTAAATTAGTCTTTTCACATGGTTCTGAAACTTTTGAAAAAGTCATCCCTACATTTCTAAAAAATAGACTCAAAATTATTTCCGTAGGCGAAACCCTTATATTTTTAGCGTTTACGAATTAGGAATTAGAGGTTTATAATGTTGGGGTAAATTCAAAAATTGGAAATTTTGTATTGTTCCAAACTTGAAAATGGATTTAAAAACGTTAACAAGCTAGGGTTATAAAAAGAGAAATGATTACACGTTTAAGTACATAATAGGTCAGGTTGTTTTTCATATTTTAGGTAAACGATACTTTGTAAAACCTTACACAATGGCATGCTTAATTTGGAAACACGTCTTACGAACTTTTGTTTGTTTTTACGTATTGAATTTTACTTTATCATTTTAAGTCGCGCCACATCTTTTAGGTGGTACTTATAGGTCCTCGCACGTCCGACGATCCATTTACTTCTGATCTTCTTTTGCTTTCGGAGAATTCATAGCCTCGCCTTTACTCATTTACATGCTTTATAAACCCCGCGAGGGAGATACATGCTAGTTTTTACATAAATTGAACACAAATGATTTATGGGTATACTTGACCCGAAGTTTTATGAAATTTAAACACAAATGATTTATGGGTATGCTTGACCTGAAGATTTACAGAAATTGAACACAAGTAATGGATGGGTGTGCTTGACCCGTATATACGTATATTATTGACATTGAGTACCTTCTTGCCGAAAAATCCCTAATTTCATGAAGTTAATTACGTTCATGGTAAACGCTAGTACAAGTTAATAGATCTATTGGATTTGACAAACCCCGTCTGGGTGAGTAGCGCTCACTTGAGTACATGTTGAACGGACGCATTGTATTGAGAATTAAGGTAGATGGCAATTATACCTTCGATGGGCAAACTTATATTTTTCTAGTTAACGTTCGGTGTCATGAGCTCGATGCAATAATATTTTTACACGACTTGTATGTGTTACAATGTCACTCGATGAACAATGCTTGTGTTCTACTTATTTATTAATAAACTCTATGGATTACATTGCTTTACTTGTTAAAACCTATGAACTTCACTCAACATTGTTTGTAGACGTTTTTCACATGTTATCTACGAAACATCTGAGTCGTCAATCCTATTTCATTGTATATTTTATGTACCTATTAAACATATTAGTCTAATATTTGGAACACAACCATTGGACAAATAGACTCAATATGACATCATCAACACAAGTGCGAGTTATGATCCGATGCATATTCTTTTCGTCTTGAGAAGGATGCCATTATTTTTATATCAATCGAGTGTGATTGAGTATGTAGATTCAAGATTATATCTTTTTTATTCTGATATAATCTTGAAACTAGACAAATAAGAATCCGATTTTTTGTCCATACTCGAAAACTTGCCAATTAGATTCATTTATGATATCAATCATATTTTGAATAATGAATCGATATATACTCAAAATCTTTCTTGGCCCTCATGAACACTCATTTAAAAGAAAATAAGTAAAGATTTTAATAGTGTGTTCCATTTAACCTAAGACTAGTCGTGAGTGTGATGTTAATGAATAATGACAAGTTAACTTATTACTTCAAGATTGTCATATATTTTGTTTGTGGGAAAACTATTTATTGTTATGTACAATGTGCATAGTTTTCGACAACTCATAAGTATTATTATACAACACACAACTCTTGTAAAATGCTATATGTTAAAAAAAGAATTATGTGTGTGTATGTTGGATCAATGCAAGCACACGCACAGTTCGAAAATACATTTTCTTTTACTTAAATACTAATGTATTAAAATGATTCATTTTCTCCTGTTTAAACAATTTAAGGTCAAACAAGGAAAGTTGATGAAAATATTTAAGCGTGTTGTTGAAAATAAATTAAAGCGTTAGAAATATTTAAGTGACGAGCTTTAACACGTGATCTGTTAAAGCTATTTGTGCAAAACAATATTATCCAATATACTTGACAAACTATTGAACTCTTATTACTAAGTAAATTACCACACTCTAAAAGATTTACAAGGTTTTTATGTTACATTTGTAAATAGAGTGATCTATGCCTATATGCAATGCAAAAAAAAACAATTTTGCAACTTAGTGCAAGAAATCTAGCATAAGTCTTGTTAGTGTATTATCATGAATACTAATAACGAATAACTTACAAGACATATATTACACATATGTTTCTAGATAGCTTAACTATGGAATGCAACAAGCATACAAGAGTTTCAAGAACTATATTAAGATACACACACAAGAAGTAATCATTTAGCATAACACACAAAAATACTTGTCGTCATTTTGTATATTAGATACAACAATGTATACTTGGCTCGGTTTTATTTGAAAACGAATTAGTATCCTCCCCATTTCAAAAATTAACCAAGTTTAATATTTTGAAAAGGCACATACACCATTTTTCGAAGATATACTGACTAGAGATCCTCGACTCGAAAAGAAAAGATAAAATACAAGTTTTACGTTAAAACGAAACTCAACGTTTTAGACACTAAGTAGTATTTTGTATTTCTGAATGACTTAGGTTTAGAATCAAGACTTTGAAGTATTTTTATATGAAAGTAGACTCAATTACCTTTAAAATGGCAGGTGGCAAGACTTATACAGACTTACGGTTGATTTTATATTAATTTTCAAAGTTTACAAAAATCTACCGAAACAGACAGATGGTCCCTGATTGATAAGGGACCAGCAGGCTTAGATAAAGGACCGGCAGGCTTAGATAAAGGACTGGCACCTGACACACAGATTCACCATTTTTGCTTGTACAAAATCATTTAATGACTTGGTAAAAAGGCGTAAAACTTACTAAACTTGATACCAAACATATAACACTTATTTTAAGCATCATTTTTATTTCAAGCTAGTATACCAAGTGTATTTAACAACAAAACTAATACGAATCAAGCAACAAAACAGTTTTCATATTTAATCCCCCTTCATGGATAATTTGATACATTGATCGTACTCAATTTTTAAAACCATTTGTTTTGAAAATTTGAGCGATGTGGCTTCGAATACCAATTGCGGAATACGTAGGGGGTGAGTACGTTTCCTAAACTCAAAACGTTTGTATCAAATCACCGATCAAGTAGGACGCAATATGGAAACTATCAATAGTGGTTCTACAACAACTATATATATACTAGAGCATGTCATACTTATATGAACCTAAACTTAATACGGACTCCAAGCCATGGCATAAATCAAGCCATGAGACAAACTTAATCAACACAACAAATCACACAAGCATAAGCATAATGCAAATATAAGTGTAATGTGATAAACGGAAATATAAATGTAAAGCAAAAGATAAAAGAAGGCGCAAACCGGACACGGTGATTTATAGTGGTTCGGTCACGAAGCTTTGCTTCGTCCTACTCCACTCCCCGAGTACCCAACTCGAGAGTTACTCCACTAGTCAACAAGCTCACTTCTCGGTGGAGAAAACCTTACAACATTGCTTACATTATTTTCTGACACTAAGCTAGATTTCAAGTTCTTCTTCGGGTACAACCAACCCCTTTATGTTTTATGGCCCAACATAACAAACCTTGTGTTTTAAGGCCTAAACACATAAACCGCGTCGCTTACATTATTCTTTGATACTAAGCTAAATTTCGAGTTCTAATCCAGCTAGAACCAATCTCTTATACTCAAGTGTATTTTTAGGACAAAAATACTAACCTAATCACTCTCGTATTTTCAGGACTCAAATACTAACACGATCTATCAACTAAACAAGTTTGGAAGACATGGACTCGATCTACGATAATATATACGCGAATATAACAAATGTTACGAACACACTAACTATACTACATAACTTCATATCTTGACGATAACGAGAGTTTTTTTCTTGCACTTGAATGGATGGTTGATTGGATCACATTTAAACAAACTTAAAACAAGTTAAGTGATCAAAGAAAAGAGTTTAGAAGAAGGGTTTAGATCTGAGAAAAAAACTGTGCAAAAGGGTTGTAAAAATAGTTGGAAATGAGCCAACTGTTCGTCAGAAGCCGAAGGTCCTAGATCAATAACGGACCGCCTTTGGGAGATAAGGGACCGCCCTGACAGATGCTCCTGTTTTTGTCATTTTGTGGTGAAATGTTTAATTGGTGAAGGTAGGACTTGTTTTAGGGGAAAAATGACCAGATTTGAATTTTGAAATAATTACCAAATAAAACATTTCTTTATAATTCAAAAATAATTTGTCTAATTAAGTTTTGAAAAATTGTTTTGTTACATTGTAAAGTTTAAGACAAAATTTGTTTATTTGATCATTCAACAAGTTTAAAGTTTGTTTGTTCATACCTTTAGTGCTTTACATCGGGTGCAAACTTATGTCTGTGTTGAAGCAGACTTGAGACGTCGAGAGATGTTGACGTATGAATGCATTGATGATTTGTGATTACGAGTAACTTGTGCTCTTTACGTTATGTATTACAAGTTACATGTTTGTCATCACCAAAACACAAAGAGACTTTATAGATTAAATATCGTAATATTTGCAGTAACAAAGTTAATTAGACTTTGGAAAAATGAGAAAAATAGAGCACTATATGAGTTAAATTTACTTAGAAAAACTCATCTATCACACGAGTCTTAAACTACAAATACTAAAACGCATTACAACCCTTTCATGTGAACTTATAGTATGAGTTTTTATGAATACCCTCTAGCCCACTTATCTCTAACATGCTTAATGGTTAATCACTTACTCATAATGTACCTAACCCGCTTATCTCTAACGTACTTAACTTTGTTACACTTTTTAACCCTTTTCATGTAGACTTATAGTATGAGTTTAATGGCCAATTACTTACTCATTATTTGTGAATGACCTCTAACCTGCTTATCTCTAACCTGCTTAATGGTTAATCATAGTGTACGAATGACCTCTAGCCCGCTTATCTCTAACGTGCTTAACTTTGTTAAGCTTTTTTATCAACATTGTTCATTTTTTATATCTATTCACCATCTAATGCTTACATTATTATATCGCCTTGATCTACCAGATTGTTTACAAGCCTTGATCTACCAGATTGTTTACAAACATATTCTTCCTCATCAATCATTGATGTTTAAGATGATTGATATTTTATCAATCATTGATGTTTAAGATGATTGATATTTTATCAATCATTAATGTTTAAGATCATTATGATTTTAAACGTCTGTTAATAATACATTCTTGATCACATATTATACAAACTTACATTTATCATAGTACTTCTCCTCACAACATCTATAGTAATTCTATTTTAATAGTTTTTTATTGCTAATGAACAGTAACAAAAATGATATTTTAATCTGATGAACAGTAGCAAAATTAGTGAATAATCACTATGATGGTTTGATTGCGCTATACACATGTCACACTTTTTTCTTCTTCCACCTAGCATCCACCGCCCCTAAGATTAATACAAACAACCTCTCCATTTTCATCAGGCACACACCAAATAAAAAACACACATAAACAAAACGTTGCACCATGATCTACAAACAAAAATGATAGATGCTTTGTCTTCAATCTTTTCATCTACAGACAGAAACGCATTCGTTGCTTCATAAACAAAAAAAATAAAAAAATCAGGTTCGATTTATTTTTTTCCAGTGGTTTTAATATGGACTTTGGGTGTTGCTGATGTGTTTAACATCACTAACTAACTGCTGTGTGTTGTTCTAGGTTTTAAGATGAGGGTGAAGATGTTAGGACTTAGGACTCCTAAGGAAGAGGATTAGTATCATTAATGGTGAAAATAATGAAGATTATGAAAAGGGTATTCCCAAATTACAAATACTTTGTATAAATTTGAGGCAAGTTATTTTGGGGTTTTATTTTTATATAAAAAGATTAACTTAAAGATTGTGTTTTTAGTGATTCATTTTGAAAATTGTTTGTGGGTTTTTAAAAGGGTGATTGGAAATATAATCTTTATTTTTGATTCGTTTTGTTTTGACTTTGATTTTACCAATTTTGTGTTTTAGGGTTTTGGTTAAGATTTGGGGGTTAAGTTACTGGGTTTCCTTTTGCCTCAACAAGGTTGTTTGCTTTTCGATAGACAAACAAAATTGACAACAATTAGTAACTCGGAACTCTAAAGTTATTTGATTTGACTTTAAATGCCGTGAATTTGCAGAACATGAGTGAGAATATGGATTACTTGGTGAATATGGATGCTGTAAGAGGCTTGGGAAGGTCGAGGAGGATGATTTGGGTAGGAGACTTGCTGAGATTAAAGCCTATGGGTAAATTTATGTTTGTTCGAATTATGGTTGTTTATGATTCACTATTTATGTTTCCTGATAGAGTTTAAGTAAATTTGGATTTGAATGATCTATGTTTCGTATGATGTTAAACTTTTATCCCACATGAAAAGAAAAAGTAATGAATTTGCATATATCAGTTGTTTAAATTTTTTATTTATAAGTGGTCGAGGTTTCTAATCTATTTGCATTGATTTGCTTTTTGTTGTGGAGTTTTTAGATAGAACTCGATATCTTACTCTAGACTAATTATTTGTATCTTGGTAGTATGCTTAAGTAGTTGGCGGAATTTTGTATCTATCACGGAACTTTAGCATATCATAGTGTTTAAGGACAATGGTCCTCAAAATAACCTTAAATCTTAGTTGCCACATGTTAAGGTCCAAAAGAGGTTGGTAGCAGCATCGTTGAATTTGTATGCTGAATTGGTGCGTGACATTTTATTTATTCCAATGTATATATTTTTTCAATGTTTACACATTCGGTTTCTAAATTTGTTTTTTGTAAACAATTCCGTGTAGGCGCGGGCGTGTCTTATAATCTGTTTCGGCATAAGGGAATGCCCGAAAACGCAACAACGTCGGATAAACCTCTTCACTTTCTTTTTTTGACCGACGGCGGCGTGACATTTAAAGATGGAAGGCGGTATTGGGTTTGTGAATCTCATTTAGGGTATTAATCTAATATAATTTAGGGTTTTTTTGATTTGGTTTATGTAATTATAAAAAAATTAGGGTTTTTTTTGTTTTGGCAGGTTCGGTTCTACAAGATTAAAGATGGAACAGACCCAATCCAATACGTCGTCATCTATATTCGCGTGATAGGGCAGTATCACCTACTGTGGATGGAGTAGTAAAATCTTTTCTTGACGAAGTCACTGGTAAGTTAAATTTTGAAGCTTTAAAGAGTAATTTTTTGTGCAACTTATAATTTAGGCTTCCCAATCACACGATTAAAATATTTGCTGCCAAAACAACCTTAACAGTAGTGTTGGGGGGGGGGATTGGGTAACGGGTCAAACCAGTTAGCTTTCATGTGATGGTCAAAGTAGGTCAAGTTGGGTGGCGTCAACCACTTTGTGGAAAAAAATGCTTCATTTTGAGTTTGCTTTAGGCTGTTTCAGTGGCTTTGGTGAGGGTGCGTTTTTAGGAGGAGTGTTCAGGGGGCGAGTTTTGTGACTGGGTTGCATGTATTGGTTTACGGGATGTGTTCAGGGGACGTGTTTAGGGGATGCGTTCAGGGGGTGGGGGTCTAATTTGGGAAATAGTTGTCCAACTCCAAAGGCGATTTGAAAAGGACTTGATAAGTTTGTTATTGGTCAACAACGAGCTTCACAGGTTGAAAGAAGCTAAAACAAACATCTACTTAAGGTGTGTTTAACATGGGGATAGCTTAAAACGGCTCTACTGCTCAAGTTATCATCAAAAATACCTGAAACCGCTCACATAAATACTTTCTAAAAATAGATAACAAAGGGTCCACAACCTATTTGAGAGTTTAACAGATGTTCTTGGTCTCGTAGCTTTGGATCATTTCCGTTTGCGTGCCGTCGGTGGCTGCTGCATTTTGTTGCCGCGTGCATCTGCAACATATATATATAATTCTGCACTTTTATATTGTTGACCTTTTGCACTTTGGATCACTTAAACTCATAAAGTTTTGAATCGTCAAACAAAATCAGTTGTTTGACTTACTTTACACTTCTCAAAGAACTAAATTTTCACTACTTCAAGGATATATTATTGGGTTTTTTAAGTTGTTCGATATATATGTTTTATGTTTCAAGAAATATTTATGCATTTAAAGTTTGACTGTATGTGGAGATTTGACTGAGAACAATACTTTTTTAAAAACACACTCAAGAAAAAAAGAAAAGAAACGCAATAGTATATAAGTTGATCTATACATTTGATCAATAACGTCATTTATTTTCTTTTGATGATATCTTAAAACGTTTACTACAAGATATCTTTTAAACATTTAGTACAAGATGAACATGATGATATATATCAGCAGACTGTTTGGTTCTCTTACTGCACGAGTCTTAAGATACATAATGTGATCTAGGAATAAACATAAGTACTGTGCTCTATGAGAAAAACATTATAATGCATACTAACATACATTTGTTTCTAGTTTTTTTATGCAGCACATGTATTAGCAAGATTTGTATTTTATTTTTTTTCTTTATCCAACCTCATCATTTCACATTTCACATAAGTTGGACATAATTTTCGTCTTCGTGTCACATTAAACATGCATACTTTTTTATTATGGACATAATAGACGATACGTTAGAAAGTCTAAACTCCGTTCATTGGCTTAGAGTTTATTAGGGTTTAGTTTATAAATAATCGATTTTGAATATTCGACTCCTATTATGTCAGACAACCATAGCTATGCCCAAACAACATAAACGTTTCTTTTCGTTGTTTCCAGAATGTGAGGCCATACACACGTGATCCGTGTCTTATAGTTAAGTTATAACAAGCATTTTCTACATTTGCAGGACAAGGCTCCACCGTTGAAGATGATGTGGTAAAGGCTAAAGAAAAAATGCACATCGCAGCTTCTCCGAACGAAACAGAAAAGAACGTTACACGTTGTTTTGTTCAGGAGTTGTGTGCAATCGTCATTGGGTGGTTGTGGAATTTCCAAAGGACTGAACGGATGACTCAGTGGGTCAATCATAGCTTGTCTTATTCAAGCGGTGTTGCCATTGTGGTTTATTTTCTCTTGGCATGGGTGCCAACAGGTCTTCTTCATGGGTAAGTTTTTTCTGGGTTTTTGGCCATCATGTTTACTACTAAATGAGTCATGTGGATTATTTTAGGGCCGAATGCTTAACAATGGGTAGGATTTTGTCAGAAGTGAATTATCTATAGTTACTATAATGAAATGACTAAACACAGTGTGACCTTCGAACTAATTTTTTTGATTCACTTTTAAATTATGTATGAGTAGCATCATTAGATTCAGAGACGCATGTAAGAAACGTGTTGATTAACTATTGCTATATACTTTTACGTTGTAACCCCTTCATGTGCATGCTTTTGCTTTTTGCTGATAAACTGTTGCAATATTTACAATATTTGGCGGCTTGGGGCTAATTGACTTAAAAAAATAAAACTATCATGTAGTTTTATGTTTCCGTGCTAGACACTTGAGGTCCAATTTGTTTTTGCCTATTAAACATCTTCCTTTTATGGAGAATTGATAACAGTTGCATGATTTACAATGTTTGGGGCTAATTGACTTAAAAAAACCTATCATGTAGTTTTATGTTTCTGCGCTAGACACTTCAGGTCCAATTTGTTTTTGCCTATTAAATATCTTCCTTTTGTGAATGCGATGACAGGAAGAAGAAAATATTTGCTAACGTTGTGAAACAATGTTCTAGCGATGGTTACACTGTTTGACCCTTTAGCCAACTCTATGAATTTGTTTTGCTTCCGTATGCACAGGATCCATGATTTTTTTTAGCAGAAAAGTTGTTGGCTTCGGTCTAGGAATGATCATGTAGCGCATGGCAATCTCCTACTATGAATTAATATTTAGGCTGATTGCACTTTGGTCCTTAAAAATAATATTTAATATTTTACTTGAATGATAATTGATTGGTGTCCACTCGATGCAGGTTGGCACAACAAATATAAGGTACACTACTGAGATGAAGCGTGATGCTGCAAATCGACTATGCTGGCTGCATTTTGACACGAATATATTTGGTGCTTTGGGTATTTTAAGGGGCGTTTGGAACTGCTGCAAGACAGCTAATTTAGAGGTATCTTGGATGTTTCGTGTATTCGTTTATACTAATTTTATCGTAATGGATTGTTGTAAAATGTAACTGATCGTTTATGTCAGTGATTTATGATTACTAGAGGTTCTTTTACAAGTGAATAACTATTGAATTTTGATGAACAGTGAGATCCGATCATAAGCTCTTTTGATTTTGATAACCACAGACAAGTTTAAAATGCATTGCTAAGTTGTAGCAAAGAGTTATATGGTTGAACCCAGGACTTGATATGTGAATATTGTTTGGAGTTTAGGCGATGATAAGTGATGTCGTTTATTTTTATTTAGCATATGTTATCTGTTATATTATATATTAGCAGAATCATTGACTACAAATTGTAGATGAAAATTTTGACCATGCAACCAAATACTGAGAGATTCTTCTCTTTTATTTAGTGTCTGCCTTTAGACTAGACATTGTTACAATCAGTGTTGCAAAAATCGGCCTAGGCGGCCGATTAATCGGCGCCTAGGCGCGAATCGGTCACTAAAAGCCTTGATTTTTACTAATCGGCCTAAAAATTCGGTCTAGTAAAAAATCGGTCAAAAATCGGATTAATCGGTCAAAATCGGAAAAAATCGTTTAGAATCAGAAAAAATCGAAAAAAATAATGAAAAAATCGGATCACTTGAAGTATTTGAAGTTTTGAACTTTGAAATACCATGCTTATCTTATACACATTATATCTAAAATTATAATTTTGTATATAAAAAATCCAATCCGATTAATCCTCGCATAACCGATTAATCGCTAGGCGCTACCCGACCGCTCCGGGAGCGCCTAGCGATTTTTGCAACCTTGGTTACAATTGATAGAATTTATGCCAAAAAAAGGCTAAAGAAACATCAGACTTTATAATCTTTTAAGCTTTCGTCGTGTATAATACTTTCGTACACAAAGCGCGCCGCAGCGAAGCGCGAGTTCCAAAAACTTGTGATAATACATTCTCGATCGATTCCATAGTTTAAAATTTAATATGTGCTGTATGAAAGATGTGGCCGGTGTGTAACTCTACTTCGTTTGGTTTTTTTAACATGTGAGAGTAGATAAGAGCTTTTACTTGCACTTCCGATATTTGTCACTAAAACGACACTAGCTTGCATGGTACAAACGCTAGCTTCAACCTCCAACCACATTAACCATTCCGCATGCATGTGCAAATTTATGTATACACCAGTGATATGTCTGCGATTTATTTTTCCGTTCAAAAGATTTTGTAAGGGAGATCATTTGCTCAACATTTAATAATTTTCCTTACTTCTAGCTACTCGACAAGTTTAATAACATCCTTAGATTTCCTGATCTGATATCGAACAGGTATTGTAACTTGTGAGGTGGAAGAAAACTAGTCAACTAAATGAAAGCCACGATTATTTTATTACTCATTCATTCAAAACATGACTCAAAGCTATCATTTTATTTCTTCAAAGATAAGATGAAAGCCATGTTTATTATTTTCCATTATTTAGGATACGATGATCCCATCTCAAAGCCATAAAACCTCAACTAGCTAGAGATGTGAATCCCTTTATTACTCATTCACATGTTTTCACTTCAAAACATAGCCGATGGGATTCGGCATTGTTGGACCTGTAAGTTGCATTGATCACGAAGCTGCTCAACAACGGATTTCAAACCTTGTATCTGCTGTTGTTGGTGTCCACCACGTCGGCTACCTTGTTGTTGCATCTGTGCCTGCCTGTAAACCTCCTGCAAGGCCTCGCACTGGCATTCGGTCTCGACCCTTTCAAGCTCATTGCAGCATTGTTGCATTTCTTGCTGTAATTGCTGTCCTTGCTTGTTGATGACCATCAAAAGTGGTCCGTATGAGCCGCTTTGTTGTGCTTGTTGGATGTACCTGTTAAAAAAGATTTATGAGTCATATATAAAAGATCATCGAAATCCATGCATGATACATTTTGTTTATAAATTTCCAAGAATATATATAAACCTTTGGCATTGCTGGAATTGTTGTCCTTGGATCCTCTGGTAGCAAGATTGTTGTGATTGTGAGCCACTTTTGCGGTTTTCGTCGATGACGGTGGTGGTAGTGATGACGTTTGGGAGTGGGCATGATTGTACTTGAAGGTTACATTTGTTAGGAAGTTTCTGAGCCTTCTGCTTCAACTGTCGGATCTGCTGAGCACCAACTTGACCCTGAATCTGCTGGACATCTTGGAACACTTGCTTGACAGCCTCACACTGGCACTGCTGGTGGACGTTTTGGAGCTCGTTACAGCACTGTTGGAGGATTTGGCTTTGCTGCTTCTGACCACTACGGTTGTCTTCGAAGAAACCCTGACCCTGTTGGAGGTACATGTGACACTGGTTGAATTGTTTTTGTTGGAGCTGTTGTTGACATTGCTGTGACTGCTGTGTGTATGGGATCTGGTCGTCGATGGTGGTTGTGACGATGGTTGTGTATGCCGAAGCAAAGGCTACGAGGGCTGCAAATGCGAGTGCAACAACTATTAGCTTTGCCATTGTGTGTTTGTTGTTGTGGTGATGATGTTAATGGGTGTGACCGTGTGAGTATTTGTAGTGGATTACGGTTGTTAATACGGCGAAGTGGATTGTATATGTGGCGAAACGTAATAGTTTTTGAATAACACGTACAAGTTTGTACATGTAAAATATAACAAGTGGAATTATGCTTCTTGGGAGCATGTATGAGGTGTCTAATCTTTTTGTTGGAACACTTATGTAGAGATATGTTGCAACTTGTTCTCAACTACATTCAACTCTACGGTTTCAATGTATGATACTATGATGTAAATGATGTTGTCTTAACTTAACAAAGAACAAAATTAATTAAAAGAATTAGGGATAATTATTTGTAAATATATCTATCTTGTCAAAATTTTCATTTTTATGTGGTGAATAATTTTTTTTCAACTTCATGTATTAAAGTGTTTTTCCCATCATTTAAGTGTATTTTGATACATCAAATTGACAAAAAATCTACACCAAAGTGATGAAAAATTCACTTTAATACATTAAAGTGACGGAAATTGGCACTTTAATACACGGGGTTGAAAAAATTTATGCGCTACTTATAAATAAAAAATCGTGACAAGTTAGATACATTAAAAATGATTATCTTTAAAAAAAACCATATTTCGACCGAACATAATCAATGGCGGAATTTTCGGACATTTAAAGTTCCAAAAATAACAAAGTCTTAATGCCAACCCAGTTATGTGTTTTGGTATGGTAATAATTAGCTACTTATGTTTTGCCAGCATTTACTCTTAAATAAATTTGTGAGTATACAAATATTTGTTTTGATTCATCTATTCCATTATAATGTTATTTCAACTAGTAATCTTAGAGCTCCGGTGCCATAGCGTGCATTTACCTTTTTTTTTCTTTTCTTTTTTTCGATTTAAATGGTTTTCATGCTGGTATGTGTTTCCTTATATGATGTTATAAACCAATGTCTAGTTTTCTGCAGATTGGAAACGAATGCATTTAACACCTCAAAATCGGTTTTAGGTATTTAATCACGAGAATGCCATTGAATAAGAATGCCATTGAATAGGTTTGACTACGACTTTTTTGAGTTGCAGGTTTTACGTTTTTTCGAACAACCAAATTTTATTAAGAACACAAAACGGCTAGCAAGAAGCTAGACAAAAAGAACTGCAAGAAAAAAGATACAACCAAACACCATAGAAAAAGAACAACACCAAGACACGAAACCAAACTATCAAGATACACCACGGGTTTAATACCCAATCGTTCCAGTTAGGAATATTGCCGTGACTTCTGCTATGAATCCATAGGTGAGAAATAGCTTTGATCTCCGTTACCATAACGTTAGTGCTCACATCTTTGTTTTTAAAAATCTTTTAGTTTCGATGTTTCCAAATCACCCATGACGTAATACGAATAATAGCATCAAAGGTTTTAGTGAACACCAAGGCTAGAATAACCGAACCCGATAACTCCAACAAATCATAGGATCTAGCTAAAGAAACATGGACATTACACCATCTACTTATGTGGTCCCAAATTGGTTTCACCATCTTGCACTCGATGAAAATGTGGGCTGACGACTCATAGTAATCATCACAAAAGAAACATAAAACAGTGTGAAGGTCAATACCTTTGTCAACCAGGTTTGTTTTGGTTGGCAAGCGATTACGAATCAATCTCCAAAAGAAAACATTCACCTTTTTTGGAATCAACTCGTTCCATAAAGTGGTAGGATCAGATCGAGACAAATCTAACGAGTCAATACAAGATCTTAAAATGGATACCTTGAATGAACCACTAGTATCCAAAGACCACATCCAACTATCAACTCCATCTTGTAAAGATAATCTCATGATTACACTGTCAAAATTTTCTAGTTCCTCCATTTCTATGCCCAAGAACAGATGTCTCCTCCAAAGATCCCGATTCTCCGAACTAACCGACACCCATTGTTGCACTAAACAATTTTTATCTAAAGCTAAAGCAAACAACCTTGGATAAATCGGATCAAGGCTTTGTGATCCGAACCACATGTCTTTCCATATCCTAGTCGAGGAACCTGATATAACCTTACGTTTAAAAGAGTTTATGAATGGAACACAATTATCGTTAATCTTCCAACCGACCTTAAGGATGTTACTCCAAATACCAGAACCTTTGATAGAATCCCTATTAAAATTAAACACACCATACGAGCCATGAATGGAGGATATAACTTGACGCTAGAGAGCATCCGGTTCGGTGTGAAACCTCCACCACCACTTCTCGAGAAGAACAAGATTGCTAGACAAGAGACTACCAATCCCAAGGCCGCCCATGGAAGATCATTCATGATTTGCTTCCAAGCGACCCATGAAATTTTCCGATCTTCGGCTGAACCACCCCAAAAAAACCTTCCCCTTATGCTTTCCAAAAGGCTCAAAATTTTAGATGGAGCACGAAAGATGGAAAAGTAATAAAGAGGAAGGCTACCCATTACACTTTTAACAAGAGTGAGCCTACCACCTATAGAGAGACACAAAGCTTTCCATGAAGATAATATTTTCTGAATTTTTTTAATAACAAGGGGACCAATGGTAGCTTATAGACATATTGGCTCCAACCGGAAGGCCAAGGTAATTAAATAGAAGATACCCCGAAGTGCACTTTAAAGTACTTTCCATCCAATCAACTTCATTTCTAGAAACGCCCACACCATATAGAGCCGATTTAGAAATATTTACTTTCAGTCTAGATGCTAAATGAAAGCACCTAAGAATCCGAAGTAAGTTCTTCAAGTTCATATATGACCATTCACCAAGAAAAATAGCGTCGTCAGCAAACTAAAAATGCGAGACTATTAAAGGATCATTGCCAACACGAACGCCGTTAAAAATACCTCCCTTAGTAGCTTCCTCGATGGCAACACTAAGAGCTTCAGCCATGATAAGAAAAATAAAAGGAGAAAGTGGGTCTCCTTTGCGCACACCTTTTCCTAATTTGAATTCTTTAGTTGGTGATCCATTATCCAAAATAGACGTGTAAGAATAATTTATACATACCTTCATCCACTTCCTCTAAATGTGATCGAATCCCATTTTATGCACTATGTCATCAAGAAAATTCCAGTTAAGAGTGTCAAACGCCTTTTTAAAATCCACTTTGAAAATCATTAGCTTGGATTTTCGACGGGATACCCAATTGATGATATCATTAACCATTAAAGTACCATCAATGATTTGATGACCATGTAAGTAAGTGGACTACTCTTTGCTGATAACCATAGGAAGAACAAGCTTTAGCCGCTCCGCGAGAATTTTGGCAATTATTTTATATTGACAACCGATTAGAGAGATAGAACGATAATTTGATATGCATAAGGGGTTGGAAACTTTAGGAACAAGAGAAATGAACAAAGAGTTACACCCCCTAGATAATGAAGCAGTAGAACCAAAATTCTGCACGTACTTAATTATATCCGGCCCGAGAACCTCCTAAAATCTCTTGACGAAACAAAATGTGAAACCGTCAGACCCGAGGGCCTTGTCTCCACCACATAACCAAACATCCTTTTTTTATTACATCATAAGAGAATGACATTTCTAAGAGATCCCGCTGCTCACTTGATAAGGTTTTAAATCTAGTGCTGGAGAATTTTGGCCTTGCAAAATTTACCTTCGAGAATTTATGGGAATAGAATTAGAAAATGAGAGACTTTATTACAGGTGGGGTGTCGACCTAACTACCGTTTATCAGTAGCCCTTTTATGGAATTTCTACGAAGCTTGTTACTGATAATACCATGAAAGTACCTCGAGTTCTCGTCACCTTTTATCGTCTATTTAACTCTAGACTTTTGCTTAAGATCAAGGGATTTTGTTTTATTAAATTTGAGCAGCTTCCTATGCATCTCTAAACGCATAGCTACTTCCGCTTCAAGTAAGTTCCTTTCCTCAACTACCTTGTGATGTGCTGTCGTTGTATGGTATATTTAAGATGATTCAAGTTTTAAATTTATATTTTGCCGACTAAACCAAAAACAATACTTTAACGAGCAGTGTACCCGATCGGTAGTAGTTTCGTGGTAAGTAAGGTGTCGAACACTTGAAACGAGGTTAAATCTATCAATTTAATTAATATCTTGGTTATCTAATCTATATTAATTCTATTCTATTCTAAACCTATGTTAAACCTATGTCAGTCTAATATCCTAATTCTAACGGAAAAGGGGGGTTTTCAGCCTGAGAGACTGGCACAGTTTGGTTGGTGTCTATAATCAATTCAAGGCACTTTTACCCACGCAAGCTAATTAACAAAAGATGAAAGAGCGTTTGAACCTTATATAAGAAAACTGTATTAACCATTATTAATCCGATTAGAATGTTGGTTTGTTTATTAAGTGCAATGATTTCTTCTCTCGAGGTGGCATATCATTCTTAAGACTTAGGCGTTACATCATCCTAAGACCTAGACACATTAATTCTGTCACAATTAAAGCATCCGCATAAATCATCCTATTTGCTAATTATAATCTATCTTAGGGATTAAAGCAATGGTGATCTTGTTAAACCCCTAAAAGCTCCTTAGAGACTTTCCCACTTACAATCTTAATGGTCAATTTAACACTATAGTCCCACCATGTCTAACTATCGTCCAACTATCCAATGGAATCAGAACGTTACTTGTTGAATTATCTAGGTCACCTGCTAGTCAACACGATTAATAAACCATTGGCAATATCCAATTAACTAGTTAAGCCCGAAGTGTATCTTAGACACAGACTTAGAAGGACAATATTTATGTAACTATGATTCTAGATGTATAAATTACTATATGGAGAGCTATCCCAGACTCTAGATCTACTTGGTCCGCTTTACTATATCCAGTTAAATGATAAGTCGCATACAAAGCGCGTAAACAAGTATAAATAGATAAACATAAACAAGCACTCAATGATAAATCAAGAAATCAAGATAAACAAATACCAAACATTCAGATCTTCATAATAATGGCTAATACCCGAAGGTATTAGCCTACAAACGTCATAATAAATACAAGAGTAATTATTTAGCCAATGTAAACTAACCGAGTTAACAAATGATACAAAAAACAGAATGATTACTAAAGTATATGGAATTACACGTTGTCTTCTATGGAATTGAATATCTTGCTTGACCTCTTCTGCTCTTTTTCTCCTTTGAAAATTGACTTTTGTAGTTTAGGTATCGAGAATATGATTTAGCACACTTAAAACTCATTTTTGAGTTTTGTATTTATAGGGTCTGGAAGTCGGTTGGATACGGCATATCCAAGAGTTGGATACGGCGTATTGGGGATTTCTTGGAGTAGGGACCATGCTTGATATCTTCCAGAATATTATATTGATTCCATATCTTGAATACGGCGTATTGAGTCCTCTGGATACGGCGTATTGATCTTTATTCCTATGTTATTCCTGAGTGGTCTTTGGTGAGTGGTGCAAGGCACGATACGGCCGAAAAAAAATTCCCCTACAAGATGGATACGGCGTATTGGTCTTCAAATAGTAAATCTTTCACAATATCTTCATTTTAGTCAAGAATGCGCGCCTTTTGCTATCTTTCACCAATTACTCTATAATTACTGCAATTCTCAAATATAAACGAATAAGTAACAATTCTTTGCAATAACTATACAAAATGGGTTAATATCGTGATAAATGATTCATAAAATAACGTTTTTATGATGTCATCAAATATCCCCCCACTTGAGTCTACTGTCCCTCAAGTAGCCATTAGAAGTTATAAAAATGTACCCTAAGGTTATTTTCTGTTAAAGAAGCACTTTTTATGATCTATTATTAGTACACAACCAAACACCTCATGAAATATGAAGATACTAAACACTCAATCACTCAACTAATCTATGTGGTATCTATGTAACTAATTCCTCAATTGCGTCGTCCATGACGAGTAATTCTATCCTAATCTTGGCAAGGTACACATTCTCCAAACCACTAAAGCAAAGGAGTATAAGTTTATAAAGGTAAATATGGGTTTTTGTATGGGAAAGGGGCGCAACGATTGATCATACTACAATCTTTCACCAGAAGAACCATACTCCAATAAGGCAGCTGAAAGCACACTACATACTCGGAACGCCGGGATAGACATAGTGTTTCATTCGACATCATTCGAATTTAACCAACAGTTAGGATGAAGAATGATATAGGGTAGGAACCTTCTAACTTTCACCAAAAGTCGTAAACCAACGAGGCAGCTGAGACATGCATACATGGCTGTAACGACGGAATAGGCATGCACGCTCGATCACATCCTCATTCGCGTAAAACCAGCGGCTAATCATCAGGTGAGAGGGAAGTTAATTGTTGTTAAATAAAAATCAAGAAACAAATAGATTAAGACTTAAGATACAAGTTGCTAGACACTTATTTCCCGACCGTTACCATGATAAAGACACAACTATTTACAACGTCTTGATCATCGATCAAAAACAACAACCTAAGTTGGCGTTCCCGTAACGGTCAACTTCCCAATCTTCCCAAAACTTTACATACTCTACAAGGCAAATGGCAATATCTTTAACTTTGTACAGTACTCTACATCGTTGTTTTTTTAGACGTATCAACGAATAATCGATCCTTCGTGTAATTCCTTCGGTAATTCCTTTGCGAAACGATTATCTTCAAACTTTCTTTCTTTTTTTGTATTTTTCTCATTTTTTTGATTTTTTTTGCTAACTAAACTTCAAATCTCGGTGTAGTTTCACCATCTTCACGATCATAATAATTCCGGATAATTCCTTCGGTAGTTCCTTCGTCTTCGGATTCACCAATAATTGTGATGGTAGTAAAATCACATGAGCTTTGACTACTAATATACATTCCCATTTGCAATGTGCAAATTTCCAACCGCACCAAAGATAGAAAATGACACAAGACTCGGGAAATACAAACTTTACACTTTAAGCAACTAGCAACTGTAAATTAAACTTAATCTAACAGGGTAGGTTAAGGTGTAAGGGTGTAACGAAACAAATAGTTGGTGTAAATTCCTAAAGGATTGGCTCTACGGGTTGTTCTAATGGATCATCACTCTAAAGATGAGAGTGGAAAGGGTTTAAACGGGAGGTTAACTAACCGGTGTAGTTAGTTAATAAGCAACATGTAAAGGCGATTTGGGTGTAATCCTAAAATTTACCAATTTAAACAAGTTACTCCATCTAAATCCATAATACTCATTAGTACTTTTTTTTTATATCATTGCGGTCCTCGATGATAAACCAACCAAGTTTTTAAAGTTTTCAACATCACTGGCACTACTCATATTTGTTCATATTTGGGAAAAACATTTAGAAACGGAAAGGCTAAATCCTCACAATATCTAACAAGGTTATTGTGTGCGGGTTATGTAACGTGTAATTTCACAAAAGTATGCTTGAAATTTTTTAAAATTTGAGCATAATTTAAGCATTTTAATTATTTTAATGTGAAAAAATAGGACAAGTAAACATTCTAATTCCATCCCCCACTTAAATTATACAACGTCCTCATTGTATAGATAAAATATTAAAAATACAGGAATTAGAAAGAATTAGAATGAGAAACTCCCGTGATATTTGCTCGGTAGATTCTCCAATTTACGTTTATGAGCAAGATTGTGTGTTGAACAACAGTCTTGAAGTTTCAAGACTCCAACACTTCAAGATCTCCAGATATGTAAATCCTCTACAAATATTCGTCGATATTTCTTTCACGAGGTCCTGTGTAAAATAGGAAAAATGTGCATTCATATCTTGGCATCTACGGTTAATTTAAACTAAACTAAACAAACCAAATATGAGTCAGTCTGGTGGATACGCTGTATCATGTTAATTCATAAATCGTATTTCCAGAACTGACAATAATGTTTTTAAAGTGCAATAAAAATAAAGACTGCTAACGTCCAGACAATTAATACGTCGTATGGTATGCAGCGGATACGCCGTATTGATGGCTGGGAAAACAGACTCGATAAAATTAAATAACAATCCGGGTTGTCTCCCAAGAAGCACTTTTGTTTACAGCAAAGTCTTTAAGTTAGACTTGTCTTTAGCTTCTCTTCTACTCGGCTCTAGTCACCATCCATCCTTCGTCCATAATCCGAAAGATTTCTTGGTAAGCTCGGCACGCCTCTTCTCTTGTGATTGTAAGATCATCGTATTAGTCTTCTTTTACAGCAACATACTCTTCATCATTATTGAACGAATATTTAATCATCATATATCTCCTTACATTGCACACCGACAGCTTATGTATCAACTTCACATAATTCTTCTCTCTTATTATCTTCATGATTTATCTCATAAGCATCATCATAGTTTGTATATATGTTCCATCGTCTCTTTTGTTCGTAACGTAACTCATCATCATCTTCATTGATAAATCCTTCCATGATAGTTTTGTATCTTAAAGCCTCATCTTTAAGTTTACTATCTTCCAAAGCCTCGTACCACTCATAATCCTGATAATGGAGTTGGTTTCCAACAATGTAAGTTCCGGGTAATTTTCTCCATTACAGTATCCATCATCCTTCCAACTACATGTTGGCTATTCCAAACATCTAGTTTAATAGTTGAAAGGCTTGCAAGTATGTTTAACTGGTGTGGGTTTAGTCTAAACTTTAGCGTTAGTCCATGGCTTCTCATCGACCCATGGTACGTCCTTGTTCCATTCATAGATCCAATCATCCTTGTAACCATTATAGGTCTTGAATCCCTCAATGTCCTTAGTAAGTAAGTATGGATATATTTGCAAGAGATAGTTAAATTCTTTGAATGCCTCGCACATAGGTGTTTCAAAGTTAAATAAATTAGTGTCGATCCTAAAGACTTCAGCAACTTCATCCTTATCATCAGAAGATTCTTCATCTGTGAGCTCAACTTTATCATCTCCCCTGATCCAGTAAATCCATAATGCTTTCATAGTATAATGATCCATTGTCTTGTAGTTAAAAAACGTCGATCCTAACCATTCAGTATATGCAACATCAGACGGATCATATCCCATGTCATCATCAGCTTCATGCTCTGAATCATCATCCATATTCTAGTCATATGGGATGTTAGCAATCTTAACATCATAATCGATTGACTTTATTGTTGAAAACTTCAAGTGATGTATCGCAAGTGAGCGAAACATCTTCGACCTTAACATCCTTAATTTTATCGAACTCTCCTTTGATAACATTTGTCATTCTTACTAAAAAATAACCAAAAAATTATCAGTAGAACCAGCGGGAAAATGGTATAAAAAAATTTTGGGCATTAAGTTCAAGAATGGAAAAGAACTTTATCAGATGATCGATACGGCGTATTGTTCTTCAGAACAATAATCTTCAAAATATCTTCATTTAAGCTCCAGAATGCGCGCCGGATACGTCGTATCTGATGGAAGTGGATACGCCGTATTCAATTGTCGACCAGAACAGTGTATCAATTAAAAATTACGCAAACCAATTTAATACCACACCAATTATACTTGCAAGCAATTAAATACAAATATACAAAATTTACAAATATTTACTAAATATATACACTAATCTAAAAATTACAACTAATCATATGGTTAGATCTAAAGCCACTGTTTAAAAAACCAAAATATCAAAAATAAAATCAAGATTAATTTTCACTGCTCGGTAGCGGCCGCCAAAAAACTTGGATGTGCTGTCGTTGTTGGGTTCATATTAATATGATTCATGTTTTAAATTTTTTATTTTGCCGACTTAAAAAACCAATAAAACAAAACACTTTTATCGGGCAGTGTTACACGTTCAGTAGGTAGTTTCGTGGTAAGTAGGGTGTCGAAAAACACTTTGAGCGAAGTTTAAATCTTTCATTGATTATATCTTTGGTTTTTATCTAATCTATATTTAATTCTATTTTATTTCTTAAAACTATGTTAAAACTATGTCAGTCTAATATCCTAATTCTAACGACAAAGGGGGGTTTCAGCTTGAGGTGACTGGCACGGTTTTGGTTTGTTGTCTATAATCAATTCAAGGGCACTTTTACCACGCAAAACTAATTCAATCAAAAGATGAAAAAAGGAGTGGTCGAACCTTATATAAGAAAACTGTATTAACATTATTAATCGATTAGAATGTTGGTGTGTTTATTAAGTGCAATGGATTGTTCTTCTCTAGAGGTGGCAATTCATTCTTAAGACTTACGGCGTTTAAAATCATCCTAAAGACCTAGCCACATTAATTCTGTCACAATTAATGCATCGCTTAAAACATCCTATTTGCTGATTATTAATCTTCTTAGGGGATTTAAAGCAATGGTTGTTCTTGTTAAACCCTAGCTCATAGCACCTTTACCCACTTTCCGCTTAATGGCAATTTATACATAGTAGTCAACTTGTCCAACTATCAATGGAATCGGAACGTTACTTGTTGAATTTATCTAGGGTCAACCTGCTTGTCTAACACGATCCAATAAACATTGGCAAAATCCAATTAAACTAGTTAAGACCGTAAGGGTATCCTAGACCCAGACTTTAGAAGGGACAATATTTTGAGTAACTATGATTTAGATGTTTTAATTACTATATGGAGAAGCTTATTCCCTGGAATCCTAGACTATTTCTTGGTCCGCTTTTACTAGAATCTAGTTGAATGATAGTCGCATCAAAAGCGCGTAAACAAGTATAATTGATAAACTTAAAACCAAGCCAACTCAACGATAAATCAAGAATCGATGAGAAAACAATTACCAAAACATTCTGTCTTTGTAATAAATGGATAAATACCCCGAAAGGTATTAGCCTTTAATCGTCTAATAAAATTTTACAGACTTATTATTTAGCCAAGGTAAACTAACCGAGTTAACGAATGATACCAAAAACTGAACGATTACTAAAGTATATGGAATTACACGTTGTCTTCTATGGAATGAATACGGTTGCTCGACCTCTTCTGCTCTTTTTCTCTTCTGAAAATCGACTTTTGTGGTTTAGGTATCGAGAATGTGATTTGCACACTTAAAAACTCATTTTGAGGTTTTGTTTTTATAGGGTCTGGAAGTCGGTTGGGATACGCGTATACCAGAGTTAGGATTACGGGCGTTATTAGGGATTTATTTAGAGTAGGACCACGCTTGTTTTCTTCCAGAATATTATATTTATTCTATATCTTGAATACGGCGTATTAAGTCCTCTGGATACGGCGTATTGAGCTTTATTCTTGAGTGGTCTTTGGTGAGTGCAGGCACGGATACGCCGTATCTTCCTTGATGGATACGGCGTATTGGTCTTCAGAATAGTAATCTTTAAATTATATTTATTTAAGCTCCAGAATGCGCACCTTTTGCTATCTTTCACCAATTACTCCCTAATTACTGCAATTCTCAAATATAAACGATTAAGTAACAATTCTTTGCAATAACTATACAAAATGGGTTAATATCGTGGTTAAAATGAATGCTATAAAAATAGACGTTATTTGTTGTCATTCACCTTCAAAATTAGCCATCTAATTAAATTTATGTTATTGAACGTAGAGGCATTTTTCTCATCTTCCATTTACGCCATGACTTAATAGATAGTTTAAGAGCCTTCAACTACTCTGAAAAAGAACATATGGTCTAGGATCAAAGAGCGAAGTGGACCACATACTTAACCATAACTTCCAATGAAGGCATATCGGACGAGTTAAAAAATTTGAACGGGCCTGGGCCAAAATCATGTGTCTCCACCTGAAGTAGTAGAGGGTAGTGATCGGAAAGACCTCGGTCTAAACAGACAACATGAGCATTTGGCCACAAATTGATTAACTTAGGGTGACACAAAGAAGCGGTCTAACTTGCTCAATTTTGCTCCATCTCTACTGATTCTAATGAACCGCCGTCCCCCATTTGAAGTTCCACTAGAACACTTCTATGAATAAATTCGTTGAAGACATCCACATCGATTTGCAAAAAGTTAGAACCTTTTCGATCATCACTTAATCTAACTGAATTAAAATCATCAAACATCACCCATAATCCTGATTTCCTATCCAAGGTTGTAAGTAGGTTCTCCCAAAGATCCTTTTTACTTGAGAGATCTTGCAGAGCGTATATTATAGCCACAATACATCGTCAATTTACACCCCATTTCCATTTCCTATGATTATAAAAGGGTTTTTTTTTTTAAAATTGCCACTTCTAATTTTATTAGACTTTTTACAAAAACAAATTGTCCATTAGCAAATAAGAATACCTCCCGAGGTTACCTATTGCTGGATTGTGATGGAATTCAAAAATTATTTGAGGCCCCTAATGGTAAGCAAAGAGAGTATAATTATCTGTCCAACATCGTCTCCTGAATACCAAAATTGAGCATTATGTGATCTACTAATTTTGTTTATTCCATTAAACGTTTTCCATCCCCTCCAATTCCACATGCATTAATTGAAACAAAATTCATTGAGGTAAGTAGTCACACCCAACACCTTCAACGACTGACCTTATAACCTTATCGTGGCCGTGCATTTTAAATCCTATCTTTTACCAATCAAAATGGTGTGATTAACTTCCTCTAAGATAGAGTCTGCTTATGTTAGATCATCATTTGCGTTTAGGAGTGAGATAGCAGTCGATCCCTTTCCTTTAAGGATGCCCTTCATATGGAACCATCTTTAGATCTGCATTCCGATGTCGGCCCGTTGAGAGCCTCCATGTTGTTTCTTCAATTTGGGACCTTGGGAAAAGATAAGCCTGGAACATCAGAATCCACACAAGTTCTCTTGGTTCTTAAATTTTTTATTTGGTCATTAAAAAACCTCAATATTTTAAGGTGACCTGAAATTCCATTTTCTTCTTTGATCTGGTATTTCAAAGTGGTCAAAACACAAAAGGGGAGAGTTGATTGGTAAACTATTAATGAAACTTTTTAGACTATTTCTAGAATCCACACCACTGGGCTTGTGATTTATATTCATAATAGGAGGAGTTGAATTGGGCTTATTAAGTCTTGGCCAATCAGCAACACCATTCCCATTTAACCCGCATAGAATATCCGGATGGTTTGACTCCGGGTTTGAAGTATACTCTTCCTCATGAATTATCTTAGCCGCCTCCCTTGTTACAACTTTCACAGGTTCCAATTTATAGGGAACATGTGACTCTTTCAAATTTGTCTCAAGAATCAACTCAGAGAGTGAATCCCCAATCTCCTCATCCATCTTTTCGTCTTCCTGCCCTCCTCAGTTGTCGTGATTGGTTAGTCAAATACGATAGTCAAACTATAAGTGTAAATATTAAAGTTAATTACTTAAATGGTCTTTAAGGATTGCCGGGTTTTCATGTAATATCCCTAAACTTTTTTTTCAGCGGGTCATGTCCCTATGCTATTCAGTTTTTACGGATCCTATCCAAATACCTAACGTCATTTAAACGCTTGTTAAAAAGGACTAACGTGACAGTTGTTCATTAACTTGGAGGGTTTAATTTTTAAATTATGTTGTTCCCTCTTTATTCTTAGGTAATCACGATTTTCTCCCTCTTTGCCTATTATATTAGGTTTTCAATATGTTAAAATCGATACCCCCAAAAACTTGAAAAATAAAACATCACACAAGGGGGAACAACATCCGAAACGAGAAACAAAACTATGATTCGTTGTCCTAATTGTAATGCTCATTCTGTTATTCGCACATCATGGACTGCTATATTGTTGTCTAGTAAGTTGTTTGTTTACTGATGAGGTGTCATTTTATACACTTTTTCGAGGTCGTTTAACCCCCTAAATCATGCATTTATGCCCAAAATAGGTACTTAATTGTCCTTTTAGGTATTTCTCATTGATAGGGCACTTTGGAAGAATTACACGTGACTGGGCTCATTTGGGAGAAGAAACGGTCAAGATACGGACCTACACAAACCTTTTGTCAAGATTATGTTCTTTAGCATGCTAGAGTAGGCGTCCACCAGTTTCTACGTGACGCCCTCACAACGCATCCCACGACGGCGTCACACTTTCCATGACGGCGTCAGAGATCACGACCCAACCCATTATCTAGAATATTCTCTTTCATGATGGCGTCACGACTAAAACGCGACGCCGTCACATCGTTTTTCCTATATATACAAACCCGAATTTATGGTTTTGAGGGTGTAACTTTTAGAATAATAGAGGTACGAATCCCCTAGTTTGTTTGCAGTTGTTTAGGGATGATATTTAGGGCATAAAACCCTATTGTACTTCTTTTCCAACTATGTTTTAATCAAGTTAAGATTTATTTAAATCAATTCAAATGTCTTGTGTTGTTTGATTCATCTATGTTCCTGCGTTATCTGTAACATGATTGGCTAAACCTCCTATTGTGTTTATTTATGATTGTATGAAACCTAAAATGTAGATCTTAGTGGTGTTGCTTCTTGTGATGGATGTGCATGTTAGGTCTTAGAAAACCTGACTTTGGTTTGGTATCGCTGTTGATATTGTCTAGGGAAAAACATGATTGTGTAGAAAGGTGTGGAGGTGTCATTTGATATACTTTTCGGGGTCGGTTTAACCCCCTAAACGTGCATTTATCCCAAATATAGGCATTATCCGTTCATTTCAGGTATTTCTCATTTGAAGGCACTTGGAAGAATTCACGTGACTTGGGGCTCATTTGGAGAATGAAACGGAACAAGACTACGGACCTACACAACATTGATCAAAACAATTTTCTCTAAATGGATGGAGACGGAGTTCACAATACAACGTGACGCGTCACCCGAAGATCAAGACGGCCGTCACAAGATTATTTGACGGGTTCAGGAGTATCGGGGACCCAGCCCATTATCTTAAGAATATTCTCTTTCATGGACGGCGTCACGATTAAACGCGGACGCCGTCACAATGTGTTTCCTATATTACAACCAATAATTTTGGGTTTGAGTGTGTAACTTTTAGAATAAAATGAGGGTACGAACCCTAGTTCGTTTAGAAGTGTTTAGGATGGAACTTAGGCTTAAAAACCTGATTGTACTTCCATTAAACTCATGTTTTAATCATGTAATGTTTTTATTTAATCATCAATAATGGTCTATCTATTGTTTGATTATATCTATGCTCTTGTTTTACTCTTTAATATGCTTGGCTAAAAACCTTTTTATTGTGTTTATTTATTGATTGTATGAAAAAACTAGGAATGTAGATCTTAGTGGTGTTGCTTCTTGTGATGGATGTGCATGTTAGGCTCTAGAAAATCAGCTTATGTTTGTATCGCTGTTGATATGTCCAGGGAAACGTGATTGTGTAGAAAGGATACCATCGGGTAATAGTCTTCCTACTACCTTGCCTCCTAATATGGTTGATTTCCACTTTGAATATATTTTCATGCCTCTTTGTGTTACCTTCATAGGGGCCTTGTAAATTGTCATTCATATAACCTTTACTATGTGCGTTGCTCTAGCAGAATAACTAAGTAGACGGCATGGTTCGTCGTAAATTCGTCTTGGGACTTAGGAAATAGTTACACGGATCATCACAAGGGTGGACAAGGCAACTAACATTGGGAGAAAGCAATCTAGGGAGTAATTTTGTTAAATAAACCAGTCTTTTAATCTTAATTATTATCACCAGTAGCGTAGATTTATATTTTAGTTTAATAGCTAAAAACCAACCCACCTCTCCAATTAACTGATTTTAGCTTGCTTTCTATATAAAATATATAAAATACAAAAATAATCTCCTAAACTTAGAATTTGTTAGGACGGTGATCACAAGCCTTCCCAACCTTTTTCCTCGAGTGTTATCACCAGGAGCGTTTAGATTTATATTTAGTTTATTAGCTAAACCAAACACCTCTACGATTATATGATTTTAACTTGCTTTTCTATAATAATATAAAAAAATACAAAATTAATCTTCCTCTAACTCTTAGAATTATGTTAGACCGTGATTAAGCCTTCCCAACCTATTCCTCGAATGAACAATAACAACCCCCTGAGTCTTGCCTATACTACTACTACAACGATTAGGTGCTCTGCTTAGGGAGTTGTAAAACTTCTTGTAGAAGTGCTACGACGACCGCATCAAGTTTTTGGCGCCGCCGCCTGAGGAATAGTTAGGTTTTGATCATAGTTTAACTTAGTTCTACTCACTTAAATCTTTTCATGTGAGACTTTTAATTCGCATTTTACCTTTTTGTTGTTCTATCTTTACTTTGGTTACTCGTGTCGTATACACATTTCGTCAACCACCATAGGAGACGAGAATCTTATCCGTACTCTAGGAGACTACTCCAAACCAAGCCACGAGGGCTACAGGAACACCAACGAGATCCCCGTAGGGAACAACGTGGTACCTCTTTGATCCGACACTATCCGGTTGGTGCAAAACGGATGCTCATTCCACGAACTTCGGTCCGAGGATCCAAATCAACACCTTAAGGATTTCCTTAAACTTGTGGACTTACTTGACTTTGATGGTAAAATTTAGGAAAGTAACGCGGACTGCGTTTATTTCATTTTTCCCTACGCGGATCAAGCTAGCAATTGGCTTGAAACGTCTTCATGAGGGATCATTCTCCCACATGGGTGAATCTTATACCGAATTCCTTCTCAATTTCTTTCCACGGGAAGACCGTTATAAAAAACTTCGCTAGATGTGAGAGATAGAGATGTTCCAAAACATCATGGAGGAATCTTCTATCTGAAAACATGGGACTCGTTTCAAAGGAACTTACTCTAAAAAGTTCCCTCATCATGGGCATCGAACCTTTGGCTCAAGTATAAATTTTTTATGGAACTATGTTAATCACCGTTACAAGAGCGGAACCATTACCAATCGACCGGTTGGTAAAGCTTCGTGACCTTCTACGCTGAAGAATCTAGCATTATTAGAGGACTCAGCCCTCTATGGACAATTGAAAGTTGAATCTGACACAGGGATTTCGCTAAAGCCGGTCAATGGCAATCGCATTGCCTCAAGATGTCCCGAGTACAATCCGACCGCGTCTATTCAAAGCTTCGAAAAAACTTAAGCCAACGCCTGATGAGGCTCATCTTGCTCGACACAGCTCCCTAAGTAAAAAACAATATCACTTTAACTCATATGAAATCTGTAGTGGTCACCACGACACTCAGTATTGCATGGGAAGACCCCCGAAAAATCTTTGTTGGAATGAAGCATCATCGCGTACCGATGAATCGAGAGGTAAGTGGTATACTTTCAAGCCCGAGCAAACTATCTTGGTGGGGGGGGACCACCTACTAATTCGTCTGGGAAATTCACCCAAACGTTAGGTGGAGACAACCCCAAAATTCCCAAAACAATTTCTCAAACCCACCTAACCGGTTCTAATCCAACGGTTCGATCCTGAATCGTTCATTCAACAATCGTCCTCAAAATTTTAACAATCAATCAAATATAGAAGGACTAGTTTTCGAGTTCATGGCATCTCAAGATGCTAGACTATCCAAGTTTGAAGCCGATTTCAAAATACAAACATCCAAAGTAAGAATGATCATCATATAGACACTGTGTTGAAAGCATATCCACCGATCGAATAGCAGGCACAATACCTAGCAATGCGGGTTAGAACCCGGAAACTGGGTACTACCACCTGTTTGTATGCTGTTCTTAAACCCCCAAACTATATTCCATGTTCATCTCACCCTTCCAACTCAATCAATGCTATCAAGGCACATTTCAAGGAGGCAACCATTTCCTAAACCAGCCAGCGGCAACCCGAGGTTGAAAACAAACCATCACTACCAGAGAGACCGAACCAACTCTTAAAGATGAATTCCAAGATTTGCATCTTAACCTACTAGTTCTTGAAGTCCTAGCTTGTTGGAAACACGAAAAGTGTCGGTCACTTCCAAAGTTGTAACAAGTCTTAGCTCGTAGTTAGTATACGGATTAGATTAGTAATCTAGTTCCGGCCCAAGGCCCATGGGTGGGCCCAACTCAGCCCATAGCCGGGCCAATGTAGTTATATATTCTCCCTCTCCTAGTCTTGTGAGAGGGTTTGGTTGTTCCATTGTTTTTCTTTTCTTCCATAATAACTTTCATCCTTGCCATCCAAGTTTCTCTCTTAAACAATTCCACCCACATCTCTCTATTGTTCTTGGTTGATTCTATTAGATTTCATAGTATTCTTCAATTGGTATCAGAGCCATAGGAAGGGTGTGTGTTTAGATTTTTGTGTTTGATTTGTGTTCAAAACCTTTACAAAGATCAATTTAGTGATAAAAATTTTTTGGCTTAAAAACCTTAAAGTTTTCATTTTTATTGTTCCTATAGGGTTAGAAATACTAGTTGTACAAGAATTTTTTGCTAAAAATCATTAAAAATCGTGTTTTTTTGAGTTTTGAAAAGTTGTGTTTCGTAATAGTTAGGATCGAACTAGAGGGATCGAACAAGGGGATCGAACTAGCGACTTCTAGGTTGATCGAACTAGCGACTTCTAGGTTGGATCGAACTAGCGGTTCGAACGAAGGATCGAACTAGCCGTTCGAACGAGAGGATCGAACTAGCCGTCCGAACGAGAGGATCGAACTAGCCGTTCGAACGAGAGGATCGAACTAGCCGTTCGAACGAGAGGATCGAACTAGCCGTTCGAACGAGAGGATCGAACTAGCCGTTCGAACGAGAGGATCGAACCAGTGAAAAATTAATTCAAACTTAACAAACTCAATTTTAAATTATACGGTTATTTCTTTGACTTGTAAAATCCCGTGAAACAAACACTTGTCTTCCCGGTTTTGTCAAGAATTGTAAAATCCCGTATAGTTTTAATTCAAGACTCAACAATCACGTAATCAAACACAATTTCTTTCTACCACCGATCGATCAAATTGTAATCTTTTGATATCACAATGACGTCTCTTGCTGATAAATCACTTCTCTCTGGAGGTGACAACAAACCACCGATGCTGGAAAAACACTTGTATGATTCATGGAAAAGCAGAATGGAACTTTATATGATGAATAGACCACATGGAAGAATGATACTTGCATCTGTTGAAAAAGGACCACTTGTTTGGCCTTCAATCACTGAGGATGGAGTAACAAGGCTAAAGGAATATGTTGAGCTAACTCCAGCTGAAGCCATTCAAGCAGATTGCGACATCAAAGCAATTAACATCATTCTCCAAGGCCTACCAACTGAAATCTATGCTTTAGTGAGTCAACATCGTGTAGCAAAGGATCTTTGGGAGAAGATTAAACTGTTGATGCAAGGAACATCATTAACCAAACAAGAACGTGAGTGCAAGCTGTATGATGAATTTGATAAGTTCACTTACAAGAGAGGAGAGACGCTGCATGAGTATTACTTGAGGTTCACTCTGTTACTCAATGATATGAACATTTACAAGATGCCTTTGGAGCAGTTTCAAGTGAACACCAAGTTCTTAAACACTCTTCCTAACGAATGGAGCAAATTTGTTACTGATGTTAAACTGTTAAAGACTTGCACACTACCAACGTTGATCAACTTCATGCTCATCTGCAACAACATGAACGACATGCAATTGAAGTTCGATTGATGCATGAACGCAACCCTGATCCTCTTGCTTTAGTTGCATCTCACCAATTAACTCAGCCTGCTTATCAATCTCATCTACACCATCACCCACAGTCTCTGTCTCAACATCAGATTTCACCATATCAGACTTCACAGTTCGTTACACCTTATCAACATCAATCAACACCTCTTTCAACTACTTATCCAACAAATGAGTATCAATCCACCGTTCACCACAACGTTTATTCTCAACAACCATCAATCCCACAGCTGGAATATGCTCCCACAACCTATCAGCAGCAACAACCAGAGTTTTCCCAACCAGACTCCAGCTTAGTTGTTCCAGTTTTCCAGAAGGGGGATGATCCGATTGATGCAATTAATCACATGATGTCATTCTTGACTGCTGTTGTCACATCTCGGTATCCTACCACCAACAACCAGCTAAGGACTTCGTCAAACCCTCGTCAACAAGCTACCATCTATGATGGAAAAGTGACGGTACAACCTGTACAGGGGAGACACACTTCTTATGCTGCTGGAACAACAAGAAAATACACATCTGGTGCAAGTGCTAGCAACACGGGAAAATCACAGACTGTTATATGTTACAATTTCAAAGGGGAGGGTCATATTGCAAAGCAGTGCACTAAGCCTAAGCGGAAAAGGGATGAGACATGGTTCAACGATAAAGTGTTGTTGGTTCAAGCTCAAGCAGGAGGATAAGCTTTAACAGAGGAAGAGATAGCATTCTTGGCAGATTTACCTGAGGAAGAATTAGCATTTTTAGTCAGTTCGCAGGGACTTCCTGATATTCAAACCTCTCAGACAGTCATCACCTACAATGCGATTATCAAGTGTTTGATCTGGATGCCTTTATGACTCTGATTGTGATTGAACTCAATTCAACCAAGATTGCTCTCATGGAAATTTCTAAGGAAATGGCACAGGACTGTATCACTGAGGTAACAATCAAGGATAATATGAACTATGACTTATTAATCAAACTTGAGCAGATCATGACGTTTTTCTGAACAGGCTTAATGATGTGTAGTCAGTCAAAATCTGATATAACCAGTGATAGCAATATCATTCCTTATTTAGTATCTGGTGAAACACATCAGGAAACTCTGATGTCCGAATTCTAACTCTTTCTGCTCAACAAGATGTCCTGATTTGTCTATTGTTTTGAACCAATTAAGTACCCAAGTGACACATTGACACCATGTTTAATAAAGCTTTGACTATCCGAGCTTGACAGATATAAAGAGAGGTTAAAGATTTGAAAGAAACCAAAAATGTTGAAACACAGTTTTTTCAGGATCAAATGAACAGTTTGATGAGATTGTACGTTCTTAAGCAAATCTTTTTGAACAAGTGCAAGAAAAGGATTGTTTAATAAAAACAGTTTCTGAACTCAAAAATGAGTTGAAACTAGAAGAAAACAGAAATATTGATAGAGAAATTGCTTTAGAAAAGAAAATTAAGCAACTTGATAATATCATTTTCAAAAGAGGTCAATCTGCGCAAACTGTTCATATGATGACTAAATCCAAAATTTGTTATGATCATTCCTCGAAACAAGTATCGAGTTGAAAACTTTTCGTCTGAAGATAAGCTCTGGGAGTCAAGGCCACAAGCTGTTTATGACGAGAATACCATCTTTAAAATGGATATATTGTAGTTATGATTCTGATTGAACATTAGCGCTTTAGTGGATGAGAGGTCGGTTCAGAAATGCTTTTGAAAAGAACAAGATCCCATTGTTTGTGATGAAACATTTAAAGTGAACACACAAACCCATTAATTATGATTTCTTCATAAACGATTACTACAAACGATTTGTTGTTCTTTCGTTTGCTTTATAGAGTTTATTTTTATTTCTTGTTCGATAAACTGATTTATATAGTGACCTGCCTATTGGAAGCGACTTCGGTCCCCATAGCTTTAGACCCATCTCATTCTTCCACATCTCGTCATTGTAGATGGTTCCAAAAGAACTTCCTACAGTACAGTATGTGAATATAGCTTGAAAAAGCTTAAACGCCATCTTTACTGGCTATTGATCGGTTGTCAAAGAAAGAAACATGCCTGCGCTATCACTGTATGGACCATGTGGGGGTTTGATCATACAAAGGCTTGTTTCGGTGATGAAAATCATTCGTTTATAAAAAAAGAATTAAAAGAATATCTTCAATAATTCAACCAATACTTGGTTGAGAAACTTGCTGATGTCCAAAAAGTCTTTTTCAAATGGAACAGGCATGCTTTCGAACAACATCGACTTGGAGTCCAGAACTTTCGAAGTTAATAATGAATTCAAGTTTTGAGTTGAAATGAAACGATACTTGGCACAAGATCATTGATAAGGATATTGTAAGACTGTTGTGAATATGTCTGAAACACAGCCAATGACAGATTCCATTATGTCATCTGGTAGACATTACATAATGATGCTTTTAAGGCGTTGGTCTTGAACGACCACCCTCCTCTCATCTGGAGTCCATTGGGACTCAGGCTTAACATCACCTTGAGCTGTTTTTGGCTGAAATGGACCATCCTTAATACATTTTAAGTAATAGGGTTCCATTCCTGCTAAGTAGCAAAGCATTCTCTTTTTCCACTTATTAAATTTTCCCGGCTCTAGTTTAGGAGCAGTAGCATAATAGCTCCTCCATTTTTGTCAACTAGCTGGGGTACATCATTTACTGCAGCCATTTAAGGATCTAGGTTTTAAAAACTTAAATAAATTAGTGTTAAGTAAGTTTTACAAACCTTTGGCTCTGATACCACTTGTTGTTCCCACTTAGTTAGTGAACAATAACTATAAAGTTATTATTAACTAACTCATGGCTAGCATATAAAGAAAAACAGTTTGTTGTTTGAAAAGATTTTTGTATGTAAATATAACTTGTAAGTAAAAGACACAAAAATAACTTTTCAATGTTTAACTCTTTTATTAAGAATTATACCCCATTGTATGCGGAACTACAATGGGGATTGAATGACAATGTGTGTGTGTGATCTCCTCACTAATAACTTTGCATAAACCTAAAGTGTTATGAAAAGTTAACTACTATGCTAACCAACTGAGCTTGCTCAGGGACTTAGTAGATTTGGAGGAGTAGATGTGTGTTTGTGAAAGATACGACTTTAAATGCACAAACTTGCATATACTCCATTACAAGAGTTCTATTTATACTACTTAGGAAAGGTCACACCTACATAGGTGCTGAGCACTTATCTTAGATCTGATAGGTTAGTACATTTGTACTGCTTTGTCTCTATCACGATATATATTCTAAGTATGTGACAAATGCTCTTTCCAAGTTCAGTTCTCGACACTGAGCTTGTCTTATACCTTCTTCAAGATAAGTTGCCTTCAAGAGATAAGAGCTTGGATTTATCTGCTTTCAAAATTATCTCGCCTATTCTTCAGTCTCTTGTCTTCAGGGTCTTCTAGTTGTTGGAGATCGTATGGGGTTCAGTGAGTCTATTGCCACAACTCACTAAACCCATCACCTTCTTCTTTGGCTCAGGCTTCATTCACTGAGTACTGCCTTACTGAATGCTATAGTCTTTCTTGTAGACTCAGGCTGCGCATTTTGAAGCTAACTCACTAAGTGACTATTCACTCAGTGACCTTGAATTGTTAAAGGTTATTTATACTTAGGTTATATTGTATTCAAATCCTTAGTGAAAGATCATTGGGCACTGAATTGGCCTAACAAATCCCACACGAAGAGCATAACACGCAAAGCGTTGAAACCAAGTATGAGGTGCTTGTTTCAATCCATATAAAGACCGATGTAATCGGCAAACATGATGTGGGAAACGAGAATCCACAAAGCCCGATGGCTGATACATATAAACAGTCTCGGAAAGATCACAATCAAGAAATGCATTATTAACATTAAGTTGGTGCACATGCCAGTTCCAAGTTAATGCAAGACTAAGAACTTTACGTATAGTAGCTGGCCTGACAACCGGACTAAAAGTATCACTGCAATCAACTCCATATTGTTGGTTACGTCCGTTAGCAATGAGACGAGCCTTATACCTGCTTAACGAACCATCGGCATGATATTTATGCCGAAACAACCATATAGACCGAACCACATTAACATTAGGTGGTTTCGGAACAAGAATCCAAGTACCGTTTTTAATCAACGCATTATATTCATCGTACATAGCATCTCGCCAATGTGAATCAGATAATGCAATAGAATAGGACGTAGGAAGGGGGAGATCTGTGACGTGTGACCATGAAACCGAGGATTAGGCTTAACTGTGCCAACTTATGCACGAGTGATCATAGGATGAGTTTGAGGTTGAGGGTTTTGGGCCGGTGTGAGGTTATGAGATGATGGTTGGGATTGGGCTGATTGTTGTTGTTGGGTCGTAGATGGTGGAGACGTAGTGGGTGATGGAGTCAGTTGTTGTTAGGCCGTGGGTTGAGAGATGGGTGAGGGAGGAGTTTGTTGATGGGTCGGAGGTTGTTGGGTTTGTTGTTGGGCCGAGTTTTGTTGGGTTGTTATTTGGGCTGAATGTAGTGGTGTAGTAGGAGGGGGTTAGGTTGAGAGTGAATAATGTGGCGGGTAATAGGTGAGAGATTAGGTTCGAGGAAAGTATATGATGGTGGATGAGCATGTGTAACAGTACCATGTGGAAACTGAAAGGTAACGTGACGGGAAAGGATAATTTTATTGGTGGAAAGGTCAAGGCATCGATACCACCGATGATACGCGAGATACCCTAAAAAGATACATGGAGTGGCCCGAGGTGTAAGCTTATGTGGTGAATAAAGGTGTGGATAACAAAGATAACCAAAAATGCGTAGGCGAGAATAATCTGGTTGTTTGTTGAATAACTTAGTACAAGATACGTCATTTTGGATGGCAGATGAGGGAAGTAGGTTTAGTAAATATGCAGCCATTTGTAGAGCCTCGACCCAAAATGATGGTAGAAGTTGGGCTTGAAAAAGTAGGGTGCGGATAACATTGTTAATGGTTCGGATCATCCGTTCTGATTTCCTATTTTATTGAGATGTTTTGGGGTACGAGAACCGCATTTGAATGCCATTTTGGGCGAACAAATGTAGTAAGTTGTTGTCGTCAAACTCACCCCCCATGATCACATTGTAAAGCCGAAATATCACTTCTAAATTTATTATTCACATATGACTGAAAATGTAAGAATTTTTGAAACATTTCAGATTTAGCGCGCAAAGGATAAATCCACAAATAATGCGAGTAATGATCAAGAAATAACACATAATACTTAAAACCACCAAAACTAACAATGGGAGAAGTCCAAATGTCAGAATGTACAATCTTAAAAGAACGAGAAACAATAGAATTAGAATTAGAAAACAGAAGTCACACATGTTTTCTAAGCTGGCATGCGTGACAAACATGTGGGGATTTATCTTTATTACATGAAATAAATTGACAAGAAACAAGAGAACGAAGCACTTCTTCCCCGGGATGCTCGAGGCATTGGTGCCACGTAGTGGGACTGACAGATAGCAAAGCATGAGTAGTAAGAGAAGGTTGGGTGACAAGATAGAGATCTCCTGAGCTATCACATCTGAGAAAGATATGACGGGTCAAGAAATCCTTCACTAAGAAACCAAATGCATCAAATTCAATAGTACAATTGTTATCTCTAGTGAATTGGCGAACATAAATAAGATTTTTTATTATGTTAGGGGTGACAAGAACATTATGTAAATATAAAGGACGATTAAGAGTAGGTAAGATGCTATGACCGGTATTGGTGATAGGTATAGATTTCCCATCACCAACACAAACTGATGGATATAAACATTTATTATAAACGGTACTTAAATTACTTGAATGTGAATTTAGATGAGAAGAAGTACTTGTGTCTATACTTCATGTCGGGTCTTGACTAGTCATGGTGCTAAATGCACTCAGAAGTGCATTTTGTGTCAGGATCGTATCTGGCGAGCGCAACATACCCGCTGCTATCGTGGACTTGTAGGTTAGTAGACTCGCATGTTAGGCTTCCATAAGTTGCTAGGCCAGAAAGGCCTGTTGGCTATTTGTACTTGTACCAAATGGTGTTGAGCTAGACGAAATATGGGCCAGATGATCCAACGGGCTAGGAGTACACTAGGTCACTCGGTTAGTGAAGACAGTAGGTGAATTCCATTTATTTGGTGCAATATGGTTGTTACATGTTCTTAGTAAACGTGTAGTACCAAAGGTACCGGTAGGCATATTATTTTTATTTTATTCAACCTTTAAACAATTGTAATGATCATTAATCATGATGAATGATATGTGAAAAAAATAAGAAGGAAAAAAATTAAGGTTTTGGGGGATTAGAAAATTACAGAAGTGAGATAGAAGGGGGAATTTTGAGACGAGATTTAGAAAGATATTAGGAAAAAAAATTAGATGGCTCTGATTACCATATTGGAATAATTGATTGATTAACACAAGATTACAATATATAATGTCTTAGGATTATTCTAGAAGTGGGCTAGGCCCATAAGATAATAATGCCCGAATGACCATATCAAATAATACATCTAACATGTACTACATGAGATAGTTTTTTGCAGTTTGTAGCATCAAGTTTCCTTAAATTGACAAACTAACCAATCTCTTCAGGAATTTCTTTAATGCAAGTATCACGAACAATTAGAATCTTAAGCTCTTTCATCTCTCCAAGTATAGGACTATCACGAAGAGATTTATTTCCCTAAATATTGAGCATGCGAATTTTTGTGAGAAACTTAAACGATTGTGGCAGGGGTTGGTCTTTACATCATGACATATCAAAAACTGTTAGGATTAAAAAAACTTCTTGATGATCTTAGAGTTACTACTGCTAAGGTTTGTGTTACTGCTGCTAAGCAAAAGTTAGTGTTGTTCATTAACTTTAATGAAAAATATGCTAAGTAGTTAGTACTGCTAGTTTACAGTTACTACTGCTAGTTACTACTGCTAGTATAACTTAGTACTGCTAGAGTAAAGTTAGTACTGCTGGTGAAGTTTGAAGAAAACATTCTAAGTAGTTAATGCTGCTTGTACATAGTTAATGCTGCTAGTACAAAGTTAAAACTGCCAGTGTTCAGAGTTAATACTACTAGTACAAAGTTACAACTGCTGAAAAGATTAAGACTGCTAGAAGATTTTCTACTATCAGAGAAAGGATAAAGACTGCTCAGAGAAAAGATAAAGATTGATTGGAGATCAAGATTACTTACATGATAAGTATGAGTTATTTATGGAATAGATCATGGTAAATATTCTAAGTTTTAGGAATATATTGTAAATCGACTAGGACTCCTTGGTGTATAAAAGGAGGTCCTAGGGCATAGAGTTATATGTTAATCAGTCAGTCAATATACATTGTCATCTAGAATTTGTAGCTTCAAGGTTTTGTAACCCTAATACTAGTTAGAGTATTCGTATTAATATATTGAAGCTTATTGTGTTTACTTGTGTGTTACTATTTTATTAAGAATTCTTCTTATTGATTAAAGATTAGATTCCGCATAACCTTTAATATATTCAACAAAGTTTCTATCATAGTTGTGTAGGATTTATCTTGCATAACTAAACATTACACAAGCTAAGGAATTCAAGATCTATTCAAGTGGGATCAACAAGTGGTATCAGAGCTTGTTGCTTTGAGAAACTTTGCTAAGAAGAAACTGTTTTTACACACAAGGTTTGTTTGTTACAAAGAGATGGATCAAGACTCATCACATATGGTGACTGCATCAAAAGTGCCTACGCTCAAACTAGGTGAGTATGAGCTTTGGAGGATGAGGATAGAACAGTACATCCAGATGATTGATTATTCTCTATGGGAAGTCATAGAGAATGGTAATGCACCTCCAATAACAAAAGTTGTTGAAGGTGTTGAGACTATAATTGCTCCTACAACTGCTGAAGAAAAGGCACAAAGGAGGTTAGAGTTGAAGGCAAGAAGCACTTTATTGATGGGCATCCCTAATGAACATCAATTGAAGTTTAACTCCATCAAAGATGCCAAGTCATTGCTGCAGGCTATTGAGAAGAGGTTTGGAGGGAATGCTGCTACTAAAAAGACTCAAGGGAATCTTTTAAAGAAGCAGTATGAAAATTTTACTGCATCTAGCTCAGAGGTGTTAGATCAAACCTTTGATAGGCTTCAAAAGCTTATCAGTCAGTTGAAGATTCATGGTGAAAGTATCTCACAAGAAGATGTTAATCAGAAGTTCTTAAGAAGTCTGTCACCAGAATGGAACACACATACCATTGTGTGGAGGAACAAGCCTGAGATAGATACACTAAGCTTGGATGATCTTTACAATACCTGAAGATCTATGAACTAGAGGTCAAAGGGACATCAAGCTCAAGCACAAACACACAAAACGTAGCCTTTGTGTCCTCAAACAGCACCAGCAGTACAAATGGAGCAGTTAATACTGCTCATGGTGATACAACTACTAGCACTCAAGCTACTGTTGTTAACTCAACAACAATTGACAATTTGAGTGATGCTGTCATCTGTGCTTTCTTTGTAAGTCAACCAAACAGTCCACAACTTAACAATGAGGACTTGCAACAAATTCATCCTGATGATTTAGAAGAGATGGATTTAAGGTGGCAAATGGCTATGCTAACAATGAGGGCAAGGAGATTCTTAAAGAACACTGGAAGGAAGTTTTCTATGAATGGTACTGAGACCATTGGGTTTGATAAGTCCAAGGTGGAGTGTTACAACTGCCACAAAAGGGGACACTTTGCAAGGGAGTACAGGGCTCCAAGGAACCAAGAAAACAGGAATAGGGAGAACACAAGAAGGGTTGTGCCAGTGGAGACAACTACTTCTAATGCTTTTGTGTCTTATGATGGTTTTGGTTATGATTGGAGTGACCAAGCTGAAGAAGGTCCAACTAACTTTGCACTTATGGCTTACTCTTCTACAAGTTCTAATTCTGAGGTATCTACTAATTCAAATTGTTCATCATCTTGTTTGGAAAATGTTAAAATTCTTAAAGAACAAAATGAAAAACTGTTAAAAGACTTAAGGACATCTAAGTTAAATGATATTGCTTATAAAACAGGTTTAGAGTCTGTAGAAGCAAGACTTCTAGTTTATAAGAAAAATAAATCTGTTTATGAGGAAGATATCAAGGTCTTAAAACGTGAGATTTATTTAAGAGAAGTAGCTATTACAGAGCTTAGGAGAAATTTGGAACTGGCTCAAAAACAAAAAGATGAAATTCAGCTAACAGTAAAAAAAATTAAGAATTCGTCTAAAAGCTTAAGCAAACTAATAGACTGTCAGATAGTTGATAAGTGTAAAACAGGTTTAGGATATAATGATGTTCCACCTCCATATACATGAAACTTTATGCCTCCAAAACCTGATTTGTCATTTTCTGGTCTAGAAGAGTTTGTGAATGAGCCTATAGTTAGTGAGCCTACAGTTAAGAAGCATGTAGTTGAGACTAGTAAAGCTAAGCCTAGTGCAGACAAGCCTAATGTTGTTAGGAAGAAATTTGGTGCCCCACTAATTAAAGATTAGATATCAGATAGTGAGGATGAAGCTGAGTCAAAGCCTAAAATAGAGAAGAAAACTGTTAAACCTAGTTTTACTAAAATAGAGTTTGTTAAATCTAAAGACCAAGTTAAATCTCCTAGGAAAACAAGTGTTAAACAAGGTGATCAAAATAGGCATAACATACATAGTCCTAGAGGAAACCAAAGAAATTGGAATTACATGATGTCTCAAAGATTAGGGAGTAATTTTGAGATGATTAACAAAGCTTGCTATGTGTGTGGAAGTTTTGATCACCTGCAGTATGATTGTAATTATCAAAGGGTTGTAAAACCAATTGGAACTATACTTAAAGGGTGAATCATCAGAATTTTGCCAAAAAGACTCACCCATGCCCTAAAAAGAACATGGTTCCAAGAGCAGTACTAATGAAGTCTGGCTTATTATCAATTAATACTGCTAGACAAGTTAATACTGCTTACACAAAAACAACAGTGAATGGTGCTAGTCCAATGTCAAATTTTTCTAAAACAGCACATTCAACTGTTAAGAGGCCCATTCATAAGAAAACAACATTTAAAAATAGCAATATTAATCAAAGGGTTAATACTGTTGGGGGTAACAATGTTAATACTGCTAGGCTAAATAGTTAATACTATTAAGGGAAATAATGTTAATGCTATTAAGGCCTCAGCTTGTTGGGTTTGGAAACCAAAGACTAAAGTTATAAACCATGTTTCCAAACACAACAGTGCATCAATGAAATTTAAAAGATTTGATTATATTGATGCACAAGGCAGATCCAAGTCAGTGATGGCTTGGGTCCCCAAAAGAGACTGATTTTCTTACCTTATATGCAGGGCAATCCACAGCAAGATTTGCAGGAAAAAGTGTGATTGACAGTGGATGCTCAAGGCACATGACAGGGAACATGTCCAATCTTACTGACTTTGAAGAAATTGATGAAGGATATGTTGCCTTTGGAGGTAACCCCAAAGGAGGGAAAATCACAGGCAGAGGTACAATCAAAACTGGTAATTTAGATTTTGAGAATGTGTATTTTGTAAGAGAGTTAAAGTTTAACCTCTTTAGTGTCTCACAAATGTGTGACAAAAAGAATAGTGTTCTCTTTAATGACATTGAATGTATTGTTTTATCTCCAAACTTTAAGTTAACTGATGAAAGTCATGTTTTACTTAAAGTTCCTAGAAAGAACAATATGTATAGTGTTGATTTAAAGAATATTATTCCAAAAGGAGGTCTAATTTGTCTCTTTACAAAAGCCATATCTGATGAATCTAAACTTTGGCATAGGAGGCTTAGACACATAAATTTTAAAACTATGAATAAACTAGTTAATGGAAATCTTGTAAGAGGTTTACTTTCAAAACTTTTTGAAAATAATCAAACCTGTGTTGCTTGTCAAACGGGAAAGCAACATAGAGCTTCTTGTAATTCCAAAACAGTAAGTTTAATCAGCCAACCTTTACATATGTTGCACATGGATTTGTTTGGTTTAACACTTGTAAAAAGCTTAATGAAAAATATGCATTGCCTAGTTGTCATAGATGATTACAGTAGGTTTAGTTAGGTTTTTTTTAGAATATTAAGGATTTAAGCTAGTGGCTTACTTAAAGTCCTTTATACTGGAGTAGAAAAAATAATAGTCATAGGTTAGGTATTAGGTGTGACAATGGAACTAAGTTCAAGAATAAGGAGATGAATCAGTTTTGTAAGAGAAAAGGTATTAAGAGAGAATTTTGTGTAGCTAGAACTCCTCAACAAAATAGAGTAGCTAAGAGGAAAAATAGAACACTAATTGAGGCTGCTAGGACAATACTAGCTGATTCTAAGCTACCTACTACTTTTTAGGCTGAAGCAGTTAATACCGCTTGCTATGTGCAAATAGGGTATTAGTAACTAAGCCTCATAACAAGACCCCTTATGAACTTTTTCTTGGTAGAAAACCAACTTTAGGCTTTATGAGGCCATTTGGGTATCTTGTTACAATTCTCAATACCATAGATCACTTAGGCAAGTTTGATGGTAAGGCTGATGAAGGATTCTTTATTGGATACTCAATCAATAGTAAAGCGTTTAGAGTATTCAATAGTAGAACTAGGATAGTTGAAGAGAACCTGCATGTCCAGTTTAGTGAGGATACACCTAATATTGTAGGAAGTGGACCAAATTAGCTTTTTGATATTGATGCACTAACAAAGTCAATGAATTATAAGCTAGTTGTTGCAGGAAATCAGTCTAATGATAATGCAGGTAAAGCTAGTATGAAGACAGTACCTGGCAAAGACTACATTCTGCTACCATTGTGGACTGCTGATCCACCATTTTCTCAAATTTCAAAGATTTCTCCTAATGCTGGATTCAAACCTTCAAGTAAAGATGGAAAGAAGGTTAATGAAGATTCAAGAAAAGATAGTGAAGGTATTGATCAAGTGAAGGAAGATAATGTTAACAGCACTAACAATGTTAATGCTGCTAGCACAAATGAAGTTAATGCTGCTAGTGGAAAAACAAGCATTGAACTTCCTGATGATCCAAATATGCCTGCTTTGGAAGATATTGTCTATTCAGATGATGATGATGAAGATGTTGGTGCAGAGGCTGACATGAACAATTTGGATGCATTTATGCGTGTCAGTCCTATTCCAACTACAAGAATACACAAAGATTATCCAGTTGAACAAATTATTGGAGACTTGAATTCAGCACCTCAAACAAGAAGAATGAAAAAGAATTTGGAAGAACATGGTCTGTTTATGTAGCACCCGTCAATCTTAGAGGTCAGTAACTAAAAGAAAACGAAGGAAAATTTACTCATTTGATTATTTATGTAGTCACTTTTATGTGATCATACTATTTTTAGCGTTCAACGCTTGTTTACTAAGAACCTTGGTTATACGAATGCGCCTTCGACCTACGTTTTTAATTAAACGTTGTTTAATCAACCAACGATATGCTCAAGTAAATCTTATGTCATTAGTGTATCTCACATTTGAAAACTAGTTATTTTTATAATTCGCGTCTTTTACGTTCACTCGACAAAATTTTCTAATCGCGTAACGGACGTACCGTTAACTAACAAATTTAAACGTCAACTAAATATTATCAATATTCTATAATCATATTAAGTTAGTATCATTATACTTATAAAAAGTAAATTTAGCTAACTTATACATTTCACATTTTACATTCATACATTTTACAACTTACACATTATACATTTTATCTAATTAACACTTACACACTTTACATAATAATACATCTTATTATGTACACAACATTTAAAAAAATGTAAAACTATTATTCTCCCCCCCCCCCATATGAACGTCCAACAACAAGCACAAAACACTAAAATTCTTATTCTCCCATGCTTAGCTTAAAATAATCCCCACCCATAACTCTTTTTTCCCATGCTAGTTAATATTCAAACTAAACTACTCCTTCTCATTTCTAACTTACCAAAAGATAGTATCCTCTCTCTTTTCCCTCTCTAAACACGTCCAAGAACAGCCAAGAACACCAAGAAACAACCATAGTACCACCACAAAAATCTTGCAAGCATACAAGAAAACTTCAGTTCTAGTTGCCTCAAACCCTTGTACACACAAGAAACCATTCAAGAATTCTTCAAAGTGCACCACCAAGAAACCAAATAACCTTAGCCTACTCATCATGTGCATCATTCTTGGAAGATTATAAAGGTTTTTGAAAGTGAAAATCAAAGTGCAAGGCTACTAGTGTTCATCTTGCACCAAAACTCTCAAAAAGTCATGTTTTTCTTGCACTTCTTGAAGCTCATTTTTTAAGAAACATGTAAGTAAATAACCTACTGTAAAAATGATATATTTTGACACCCATGACAATATAAAAATGAGTCATGAACTTGGTTTTGTTGTTTTTGAAGTTGTACAAATGTTTGTGCTTGAAAGTCTAACCCCAAACTTGTCATTTTGGGCACTTGCTTTAACAAGTGTTTCATAGGTCTTTTGATAAAGAACCTACTGAGATAATTTCATAAATATGATGTTAATACATGTATAAAACAAGATTGAGAGTTGTCTTGGTTGTTTTTGGGAGTTTGGGATGGTAAGGGTGCATGTGAAGGACTACTAATTTCAAGACAGATTTCAAAATTTATTTTGTGTCAACTTGCAATGACCATAACTTGGTCATAAAATAAGATTTTGTTGAGATTCTTGAGCCTAAAATTAACTACATGAAATTATCTACAAAACCTGGGTATTTTGGTTAAAATATTCGAGGTATAAGTCCTTCAAATCAGTGCTAGAAGACAAAGTGTTTAACCAGACTTTAAAACTCAGCTTTGGTAAGTCAACTTAAAAAGAGCATATCTTGGTCATAAAAAAAGCTTTTTGGATGATTCCAACTCTCACATTTAGATAATAGTTTTACCTTTGCAAATATGTTGACCCTTAATAAGGAAAACAAATTTAGGGTCAGTAGCAAAAACGAAATAAAACTGAAGGTCTAAAACAGAAAGTTTCCAGATTTGTTAGAGTTCATTGTTTTGAGTGTGTCTCACTCATACCTCCATGACAGGAGCTGAAACTTCTGCAGGATTAGTTCATAGTATGATGAACATGTCATGAAAAACCTGGAGCCTAGATTCGAAGTTAAGACCCTCTGGTCATCGACGCAAGACAACATGTCCAGAATTGGGTCTTTTTCTTGGCAAGATCATTTGAAAGGGTTAAAAACTTAGAAAATAATTATAAAACCTTGTAGAGACTCATAAGACATTATAATATGATATATCAGAAGGGTAACAATTATAAAAATTATTAAGTTGGTGAAATACTACCCGAAATGACACCAAAAATTGGGACAGTTTTAGTAGCTTGGCTACATAATGAAAATAGTGTTCTAAAAAGTAACTTGATAATATGACATAACTAAATAACTTATGTCGTGTCCGAGAATATCGTTTAGAGTCTAATACAAACTATTTTATATGCCTTAGGTCGTAGTTGAAGGGCGTGCTTTCGTGAATCATTTTGATCATTGTTGTTGAACCATATTTGTATACACTACTTTTGCAAGACAAGGTGAGTTTCTCACATCCCCATTTTTACATGTTCTAAATTTTTTGGGGTGGAAAGCATGATGTGTCATATTGCTATGCTATTATTTTATGTGTTTAAACTTGAGCATACGTGATTTCATTTCAACTCGATTTGAACTTATTGAATTGGTCTTGAACTTGTTGAGCTTTGCACGTATTGAACTTGATTTGAAACTTGTTGAGCTTTGAACGTATTGAACTTGAATTGAACTTGTTGAATGAGGAAAACGTGTTGAACTTGAACTTGATATGTATGTTGTTGTATGCTTGAGGACACGCCACTACTTTTAGCTCAACTATATCCCTCTTAACGGATTGAGACGTTAGTTCTTATGGATAGCGCTATTAGGAGATTAGCTCCTCCTCACTCCCACCTTAAACGGGGTGCATAGTACTAGGACATAAGACTTGTGTTGTGACACTTGTCAAACTTGCAACTTATTTTAGTGTAGGGTTGCTACACTAGGTGAATGGAACTTTGGAACGGTTAGGTTGAATGCGTTTAAGTAGTGCCTCGCATAAACACTATGGCATACATATACATTGATTTATATTGTATTACTTTTGGTAACGGGAACTGTCTTTGGAAACTTGAGTCATTTTTGGACTCTTGATTTGTTTTGGCTACTGATATCGATTTGGACAACTATTTTGGACATCAACTCTTTTCAAGAACTTTATTTGTGATACGTTACTTATGTAACGGGAACTATTTTGAAAACTTAAGTTGTTTTGGATACTTGGCTTGATTTTGGTAACTTGCCATTGAGTTGGCGAACTATTGGCAGACATCTACTCTTTTCAAAAACTATATTTTGTGTACATAATTCTGTGAGCTCACCAACTATTTCGATAGTTGACCATTTTTATCATGCTTTTCAGGTGACATTCTTAAAGTGGAAACTTAGTGTATTGCATTTGGACATGATGTCTACTTTCTTCAACTTACTGTCTTTTGGGTGATCCATGTTCGGAAGAAAAACAACTATGTTGACTTTTGTACTTTTAAACTTGTACTTGGAAATGTTGTAATTCGGATAACTTTCTCTATCTTACTTCATGTATGGTGTTTTATCTATCATCTTGTGTGATGTTTATTAATATGTTACACCTCGCGTTTCCGCCTTGGTGGGGTGTGACAGATTGGTAATCAGAGCCTAAGGTTATAGAGAACGCCAGTTTTTCCAAAATAAAAATCCGAACTATAACCAAAATGATTTTCTTTTTCTAAAAACACCGAACATGAAACAAGTCGACTAGGCTGAGTGGTTGCATCATTAGACCTAAATTAGACATAACTTGATCAACTATGTCTAATTCAGGGAGTATCATGCAACACTGGGTATAGTCATTATTTTAAACGAGATTAGAAACCGACTTTCCACTTTGGTCACTGAAAAGCATACTAGGAATTATGTGCATTGTACACCATTTATTTTTAGATGTCCACCATTTGATTTTAGTACATCATGCTTATTTTGACTGATCCAATTATGTTCCGAGTTTGCTTTCACATCGGTTACTTTCTTTATAGTTGTCACACTCTCCTTAAGCACATTGTTATTGCGAACACCATTACAGTTACAATATGTCCCATAGATCGTCTTCGCGTGCTAATGATTCCGCGAGTGAGTCGCGAGGTACACTTAACTACTTTTCGTACCTTTACCCTGCATAAGACCTTGAGAAGGACTCGTTTATAGATCCTGAGTAAGAACTCAAGGCGAACAAGAGGTGAACTACGTATGCATGACATGTAGAGACATTCGTTCTTTCGCTATTATAAATTACGTCGACCTATATTTCGGTCACGCCCTTATCTTATTTCATCGTACTATTAAGCCAACCATTTTGGCTACGATTGTAAGCATTATTTACTTGTTCTCAAACAATGTGTTCAGTGATTCGAGATTTTGTTTTTGAGCGACCCCAAAGTTGAGTTAATTTTTCAAAAACATTAAGCCTTTTACCAACTTCTAACTTAAGTTCATGACGGTTCTTGTTTGATGAGTTGTGAAATTAATATTCAAGTTGCTACTTGGCTTAAGACCTTTGAAGAAATCATTCGAGGATGAGCGAGGCTTGGATGATGTGATTTGGATACTTTCTACACTTATAGCATTTCTATGCTATTATCATTACGCTATGTTTCTAAGCATACTTTTACCTCAGTCATATTTCGATCTCAATACTACATAAAACTCGTTTTTTCTCGCGCCAATTCTGGCATTTAATAGGATATATGACCCTACTGTGCATATTGCAAACGACTATTTCTCATCCACTATTTGGATTGGCATCGTTTTTACTGTGGAAACATGTTACTTACATGTTTCGTTCTTGAGGACGTTCGATGAGACGGATTACATCATTAGTTTCCCTATGTGCAACTCGCTTATGGGTATTATCACTCTAGTTGTTTGGTTGTAAGACCATCGCAAGGAAGACCCCTTTTGAGATAAAAAGATTGATACGAGAACGAGAACCTTATACTTGATACTGGTTAATTGTGTAACCATGATAACAATTTTCGTCCTAGCGTTGTGTTTCGGAGATGGTACTTATTTGGACGAGTCGAAGTCCTTTGGTAACAAAACATGTACAAGTGAAATACTTTTTGAACACTAAAAAAAACGGATGTTGTATTTTTCAACGGTTACATCGCTTAGCATTAAAACTTATGTATCATGAGATACACATAAACATCAAATTTTGTTGAATATATTTTTTCAACCCGCGTTTGAAAAAATATTTTTATTATCAAAATATAAATTCTTTTGTATCGGTATCATTGTGTTTGGTTACTATGACTTTAAATTTTTGGAAAACTTTATTATGACTTCAAATTTTAAAAATCCTTATTATGATTTTACTAAAATAAAATTAAAATAAATAAAATAAAATAAATAAATAAAATTTCTTTATTTTACGTCACTTGAAATACATCTTTAGTCACAAAAAATTTATCACGATTTATGTTGAAAACCTAATTTCGTTGTAAGTTACTACGAAATACAAACTTTTGCAGACGTATCTCTATGGATGACGACTATTATTGACGATTTGAAACTATATATGTGAAAAAGTTTATCTTTTACTCTATATAGACATTTGTGGCATTCTTCTTTGCACAACAGTTATTTTAATAAATTTTAAAGTTTCATTGTATTTGCACGGTTCTCACAAAATACTTTGGTCAAACTACTTACTCAAATGAATGTTGTAGAAAAATTTAAAAACCATACCTCCAAGAAGAAACACACGCAACTCACGGACGAATCATGGAAACCAATCAAGGTACATCCGTACCATACAAACCTATAGCAGATACGAGCTTTGTTCACTGGAAATTTGAGTTGTTAATCGATTTGACTCATGAGAATTTAAAAGAGGTATACTCTACTAAAATGCTAACGACCCTAAGTTGAAGCAAGGGGGATAAGGACAAACTAAGTATGCAACACGCAAGGTTGCAGTTACAAGACATTCAAGTCTTGTGGTGCTAAGAAATTCTTTGGAACTGAAAGAGCAGTTGGCCTACTATCATGGTTAGAAGAAATGGAGTATGTGCTCTACATTTGCAAGTGTCCCGCAGAAATCCAAGTCGAATTCGCGTCTTTTATGTTGCAAAGTCGCGCCTTAACTTGGTGGAACACTAGTTTAGACAAGAGGTCGAGCAATTGCTATAGCCCAACATTAGGAAGACCTAAAGAAGTTGTTGATGAAAGAATATTGTCCGGGTAACGCAATCAAGAAATTAAAGGAATTATTCTGGAATCATGTTATGATTGGAGCTGATATTGATAAGTACATAACCCAATTTTATGATATCGTTAGACTAGTGTCGTGCATAGTCACTCTGGAAAGCAAGCGTATTGATCGCTACATCCGGGGTCTAGCTTCTACAATTCGGGGAACAATGGAAACCATGCCGTGGTAGAACTTTTCCATTGCTGCTAATGAAGCCCATTAAGATCTGGTCGTCATGATAAGTACTTTTTCTTTGAATGATCATTTCGCTATCATATTATTCGATTCCGGTGCCTGTTTAGTTTCTATCTTCGACCGAGTTCTTGCTTTGGTTCACGCGAAACCTTCGTGTTAAAAATCCCGATTACGAGATTGAGATAGCTACGTCTAAAGATAAAAAACCATTACATTATGTTCGTGGTTATAGTTTTGACCTTGAAGATTCATACATTTATCATCGGTTTGATTCCTTTAGATAATTGATAGATTTGATGTGGTTGTGGGGATAGATTGGTTGTCAAAACTTTAGGCTAAGATAGTTTGCTATGAGAAAAAAAATCCAAATTCCGTTATCCAACAGAGTGATTTTGGAAGCTCATGGAGAACAACCCGGAGAAGATATGGAACCCTTTACGACTATGCATACCGACGAGAAGAAACCCAAAGACTTTCTAATTTGGACTTGAAAATCTAAAAACCTATCCTAATTTCCACATTTCCCAACATCTACATACAAACATTTCTCTCTAAATCTCACAATATCACCTATATTTTCGCCCTTTTATTTCAAATTTGCATTGATTATTTGCACCAGTATTTAACATATCTCTTTTTGCATTCTTGATGAATATCATTTGTTCGATAATTCTTCCCTCTGGATATTGGAACAATTCATTTCGTTTGCACCTATTAATTGTACGAATGACTCTCTATACTTCTTTCGGTTAATAAATTTTAGTACAAAAAAAATTTACTTTTGTGTCCACTCTTATGATCATTTCTATGTTCGTACGGATGTTCTTAATACACCAGTTCCCCAATTTGATGATCCATTTGACAAATTTAATGATGCTAAAATATTTCTTTTCTCTTCAAGAATTGACATTCGATCATGATTCATCAGCTCATCATACACCTGGAGAAAATCCATACAGCAACAATTAAGACAACATACACACATTTTATTTTTACCTTCTTCCATACGCTTTCGGCAAAGACTCCCTACTCTTGTAAATTATTATCCATAAATACTCCTACAAAAGAACCGGTAACTTTCTAGGTTTTCCCGACTATAATCAACAACCTATTTCAAACTCCTCAGAATCTCTCAACCGCTAACAATATTGAATAATCTACGCTAACGACCTTATTTGTGGAAAACAATGAGAAGATCATAGCCTACGCCTTCTGCCAGCTCAAGATTTATGAAGAAATATAAAAGCGCCTGATAACAAGGATCCCAAAGTAAATAAATAATATATATGTTTACACGCATATATACTTAAAAAAATTAAGAAACACATAGATCCTAACGCGCCCTTGATATAAGTTAACCTTGGAAGGTGGTGAGAAAACCCATGATTTGGAATAGGAAACCATAGTGTTTACTCTCAAGGTTTGAAGATCCTACTAGTATGATACAAGGCGCAACGTATATACATACCATAAGAGCCTACAACATATGCTCGACAAGAAAAGGCTCAAGGTACGACAAAAGAGATCGATGAAACTAATAAGCAGTTACTATTTCAAACTCAATCATCATCTAGATAAGGCAAATGTAATGCCCCGAGTGGGAAGGATCGAGACCATTACAAATACAAACATCAGGAATGCTTTTAGTCAAGATTGATATCTTGCATGCTGAACGCTCAAGACAAAAAAAAACTTTTCCTAAAACAACATCGGAAACAACTAGTATCTTAGGTGTCCCATATAAATCCTTGTAGGGACGTAAGTGCCGCTCACCATCATGTTGATCAGAAGTAGAGATTGACAACTAACACGAATAGATATCATAAATGACTCTATTTGAGAGAACTCAAAAATCTTAAAAATACTTAACACTAGTAGTGATCACCAGATTACTGAGAACTAGTAGCGAACATGACGCGATTTGGGTCATAGTTGATCGACTAACCAAATCTGTACATTTCTGAGCTATCCATGTAGATTTCAAGACAGAAGAGTTGGCAAGACTGTACATCAACAAGATCGTAGCAAGGCACGGTGTGCCTGTGTCAATTATATCTGATCGTGACAATCATTTCACATCATGATTTTGGCAATCGTTACAGAAAGTATTAGGAACGCAACCGGATTTAAGTACTGCCTACCATCCACTGACCGATGGTCAGAGTGAGCGCACCATTCAAATATTAGAAGATATGCTTAGAGATTGTGCAATTGATTTTGGTGGAAACTAAGATACTTATCTACCATTTGTAGAATTTTCATACAACAATAATTACTACTTGAACGTGAAGTGTGCACCATTTGAAGCTTTGTATATAAGGAAATTCTGAACACCCATAGCTTGGGCAGAAGTGGGAGAAAACAAGCTTATTGGACCAAAGATCGTCCAGGAGACTACTTACAAGATTGATCAAATCAAGGAAATACTTAAGGCTGCACGAGATCGCCAAAAGAGCTATGCTGACAATCGGCGTAAGCCGTTAGAATTCAGTGTTGGCGATAAACTACTACTCATAGTATTGCCTTAGAAAGGTGTAGTACGTTTCGGCAAGAGAAGCAAACTTTTACCAACATACGTAGGACCGTTCTAGATTGTAGAACGAATCGGTCCCGTAGCTTATCGATTACGTTTACCGAAAGAACTCGTAGGCATTCATGACACGTTTCACGTGTCGAACCTAAAGAAATGCCTGAGTGACGTAAACTTACATGAACCGCTAGAGGAAATCAAGATTTGACAACGGACTACGTTTTATTGAGGAACCGACTAAAATCATGGACCGTTAGGTCAAGAAACTAAAACAACTTCGCATTCTCATCGTGTGAGTTCGTTGGAACTCCCAACAAGGACTCGAGTTTACTTGGGAACAATAAGACGAGATGAAGCGCAAATCTCCGCAACTGTTCGCGAGCGCTAAGGCTTGGGACGAGCAACTGAAATTTCGGGACGAAATTCCCTCTAACGGGGGAAAACTGTAGCACCCGTCAATCTTAGAGGTCAGTAACCGAAAGCAAACGAATGAAAATTTACTCATTTGATTATTTATGTAGTAACTTTTATGTGATCATACTATTTTTAGCGTTCAACGCTTGTTTATTAAGAACCTTGGTTATACGAACGCGCCTTCGTCCTACGTTTTTAATTAAACGTTGTTTAATCGACCAATGATATGCTCAAGTAAATCTTATGTCATTAGTGTATCTCACATTTGAAAACTAATTATTTTTATAATTCACGTCTTTTACGTTCACTCGAAAAAAAATTCTAATCGCGTAACGGACGTACCGTTAACTAACGGTTTTAAACGTCAACTAAATATTAGCAATACTCTCTAATCATATTAATTTAATATCATTATACTTATAAAAAGTAAATTTAGCTAACTTACACATTTCACATTTTACATTTATACATTTTACAACTTACACATTATACATTTTATCTAATTAACACTTACACACTTTACATAATAATACATCTTATTATGTACACAACATTTTAAAAAAATGTAAAACTATTATTCCCCCCCCCCCCTAATATGAACGTCCAATAACAAGCACAAAACACTAAAATTCTTATTCTCCCATGCTTAGCTTAAAATAATCCCCACCCATAACTCTTTGTTTCCCATGGTAGTTAATATACAAACTAAACTACTCCTTCTCATTTCTAACTTACCAAAAGATAGTATCCTCTCTCTTTTCCCTCTCTAACCATGTCCAAAAACAGCCAAGAACATCCAAGAACATCAAGAAACAACCATAGTACCACCACAAAAATCTTGCTAGCATACAAGAAAACTTCATTTCTAGTTGCCTCAAACCCTTGTACACACAAGAAACCATTCAAGAATTCTTCAAAGTGCACCACCAAGAAACCAAATAACCTCAGCCTACTCATCATATGCATCATTCTTGGAAGATTATAAAGGTTTGTGAAAGTGAAAATCAAAGTGCAAGGCTACTAGTGTTCATCTTGCACCAAAACTCTCAAAAAGTCATGTTTTTCTTACACTTCTTAAAGCTCATTTTTAAGAAACAAGTAAGTAAGTAACCTACTGTAAAAATGATATATTTTGACACCCATGAAAATATAAAAATGAGTCATGAACTTGGTTTTGCTGTTTTTGAAATTGTACGAAAGATTGTGCTTGAAAGTCTAACTAGAAAACCCTAAACTAGTCATTTTGGGCACTTGCTTTAACAAGTGTTTCATAGGTCTTTTGATAAAGAACCTACTGAGATAATTTTATAAATATGATGCTAATACATGTATAAAACAAGATTGAGAGTTGTCTTTGTCGTTTTTGGGAGTTTGGGATGGTAGTGAAGGACTACTAATTTCAAGACAGATTTCAAAATTTATTTTGTGTCAACTTGCAATGACCATAACTTGGTCATAAAATAAGATTTTGTTGAGATTCTTGAGCCTAAAATTAACTACATGAAATTATCTACAAAACCTGGGTATTTTGGTTAAAATATTCGAGGTATAAGTCCTTCAAATCAGTGCTAGAAGACAAAGTGTTTAACCAGACTTTAAAACTCAGGTTTGGTAAGTCAACTTAAAAAGAGCATATCTTGGGCATAAAAAAAAGCTTTTTGGATGATTCCAACTCTCACATTTAGATAATAGTTTTATCTTTGCAAATATGTTGACCCTTAATAAGGAAAACCAATTTAGGGTCAGTAGCAAAAACGAAATAAAACTGAAGGTCTAAAACAAAAAGTTTCCAGATTTGTTAGAGTTCATTGTTTTGAGTGTGTCTCACTTATACCTCCATGTCAGGAGCTAAAACTTCTGCAGGAGTTAGCTCATAATATGATGAACATGTCACAAAAAACCTGGAGCCTAGATTCGAAGTTAAGACCCTCTGGTCATCGACGCAAGACAACATGTCAAGAACTGGGACTTTTTCTTGGCAAGATCATTTGAAAGGGTTAAAGACTTAGAAAATAATTATAAAACCTTGTAGAGACTCCTAAGACATTTTACTATGATATATCAGAAGGGTAACAATTATAAAAATTATTAGCTTGGTGAAATACTACCCGAAATGACACAGAAAATTGGGACAGTTTTAGTAGCTTGGCTACATAATGAAAATAGTATTCTAAAAAGCAACTTGATAATATGACATAACTAAATAACTTATGTCGTGTCCGATCATATCGTTTAGAGTCTAATACAAACTATTTTATATGCCTTAGGTCGTAGTTGAAGGGCGCGCTTTCGTGAATCGTTTTGATCATTGTTGTAGAACCATATTTGTATACACTACTTTTGCAAGTCAAGGTGAGTTTCTCACATCCCCATGTTTACATGTTTTAAATGTTTTGGGGGTGGAAAGCATGATGTGTCATATTGCTATGCTCTTATTTTATGTGTTTAAACTTGAGCATACGTGATTTCATTTCAACTCGATTTGAACTTATTGAATTGGTCTTGAACTTGTTGAGCTTTGAACGTATTAAACTTGATTTGAAACTTGTTGAGCTTTGAACGTATTGAACTTGAATTGAACTTGTTGAATGAGGAAAACGTTTTGAACTTGAACTTGATATGTATGTTGTTGTATGCTTGAGGACTCGCCACTACTTTTAGCTCAACTATATCCCTCTTAACGGATTGAGATGTTAGTACTTATAGATAGCGCTATTAGGAGATTAGCCCCTCCTCACTCCCACCTTAAACGGGGTGCATAGTACTAGGACATAAGACTTGTGTTGCGACACTTGTCGAACTTGCAACTTATTTTAGTGTAGGGTTGCTACACTAAGTGAATGGAACTTTGGAACGGTTAGGCTGAATGCGTTTAAGTAGTGCCTCGCATAAACACTATAGCATACATATACATTGATTTATATTGTGTTACTTTTGGTAACAAGAACTGTCTTTCGAAACTTGAGTCATTTTTGGACTCTTGATTTGTTTTGGCAACTAATATCGATTTGGACAACTATTTTGGACATCAACTCTTTTCAAGAATTTTATTTGTGATACGTTACTTATGTAACGGGAACTATTTTGAAAACTTAAGTTATTTTGGATACTTGGCTTGATTTTGGTAACTTGCCATTGAGTTGGTGAACTATTGGCGGACATCTACTCTTTTCAAAAACTATATTTTATGCACATAATTCTGTGAGCTCACCAACTATTTTGATAGTTGACCGTTTTTATCATGCTTTTCAGGTGACATTCTTAAAGTGGAAACTTAGTGTATTGCATTTGGACATGATGTCTACTTTCTTCAAGTTACTGTCTTTTGGGTGATCCATGTTCGGAAGAAAAACAACTATGTTGACTTTTATACTTTTAAACTTGTACTTGGAAATGTTGTAATTCAGATAACTTTCTCTATCTTACTTCATGTATGGTGTTTTATCTATCATCTTGTGTGATGTTTATTAATATGTTACACCTCGTATTTCCTCCTTGGTGGGGTGTGACAGTTTAGTTCTGTTCATTAAAGAACAAACCATAAAGACTTTCAAAACTGTTTGTTTGCTTGCTTTTTATCACAAGAAGAACCCAAAAAGGTAATTCATGTATTAAAGGATCCAAGCTGGATATAGGCTATGCAGGAAGAGCTTCTACAATTCAAGTTACAAGAAGTTTGGACTTTGGTGGAGTTACCTAATGGAAAAAGGGCTATAGGTACTAAATGGGTCTTCAGGAATAAAAAGGATGAAAGAGGAATTGTAATTAAAAATAAAGCAAGATTGGTTGCTCAAGGGTACACACAAGAAGAAGGGATTGACTATGATGAAGTCTTTGCCCCTGTTGCAAGAATTGAAGCAATTAGGCTATTTTTAGCCTATGCCTCATTTAAAGACTTTGTGGTGTACCATATGGATGTCAAGAGTGCTTTTCTTTATGGTAAGATTGAAGAGGAAGTCTATGTTTGTCAACCACCAGGATTTGAAGATCCAGACTTCCCTAACAGAGTATACAAAGTAGAAAAGGCACTTTATGGACTGCATCAAGCTCATAGAGCATGGTATGAAACCTTGTCAACATATCTGTTGGATAATGGGTTTCAAAGAGGAAAAATTGACAAGACTTTGTTTATCAGAAGGGACAAAGGTGATATTCTGTTAGTTCAGGTGTATGTAGATGATATCATTTTTGGCACTCTACAAAGAAGTCATTATGCTCTGAGTTTGAGAAGATGATGCATAAGAAGTTTCAGATGAGTTCTATGGGTGAACTCACATTCTTCTTAGGACTGCAACTAAAGCAGAAGGAGGATGGGATTTTTATCAGTCAAGACAAGTATGTGACTGAGATTTTGAAGAAATTTAGTTTTTCTGATGTCAAGACAGCAAGCACACCTATGGAAACTCAAAAGCCTTTGCTCAAGGATGAAGATGGTGAAGAAGTGGATGTTCATTTATATAGATCAATGATTGGTTCATTGATGTATCTTACTTCTTCAAGACCTAATATTATGTTTGCAGTGTGTGCCTGTGCAAGATACCAAGTCAACCCAAAAGTGTCACATCTTCACGCTGTGAAAAGAATTTTTAAATACTTAAAAGGTCAACCTAAATTGGGCCTTTGGTATCCAAAAGATTCTCCTTTTGATTTAGTAGCATATACTGATAGTGATTATGCTGGAGCAAGCTTGGATAGGAAATCTACAACAGGAGGTTGTCAATTCCTTAGAAGTAGATTAATCTCATGGCAGTGCAAGAAACAAACAATGGTTGCAAATTCCATAACAGAAGCTGAGTATGTGGCTGCTTCAAGTTGTTGTGGACAAGTGCTTTGGATTTAGAATCAACTACTTGATTATGGGTACAATTTTATGCATACCAAGATCTTTATTGACAATAAAAGTACTATTTGCATAATTAAAAATCCTGTTTTTCATTCAAAAACAAAGCATATAGAGATTAGACATCATTTTATTAGGGATTGCAATGAAAAGAAGTTAATTCAAACGGTCAAAATCCATACTGACAAGAATGTTGCAGATTTACTTACAAAAGCTTTTGATGTAAGTAGATTTCAATATTTGATTGCTAGTATTGGAATGTTAAATCCTTAAAATCTTTTATCTCTTTATATTTTTGTAGAGTTTTGTATGAATTAGTACTGTTATTTATGTCATTAAAAGTTTCTGCTGTTAAGTATAATTAGTGCTGCTAGTTATACTTAACACTGTTGAGTTAATATTGTTAGTTATACTTAATACTGTTAGGTATAATTAATACTGTGATTATAGTGAAAATTGCTATGGATTGTATTTTCTTAGTTTTTGAACTAACATTTTGTAGAAAAAGCAAAGAAAAGTGTTAGATTGATAATGAAAAAGCTGGTTTTTAATGAAAATAGACAGAGAGTTTTGGTGAGAAAAAGAATTGAGAGAATTGGTGAGAATAAAAACAGAAAGAGAGTTGTGTGAGATAAAACAGATAGAGTAATTTGGTGAGTAAAAGAATTGAGAGAAATAGTGAGTTGAAAAACAGAAAGAGAGTTGAATATATTAAAAACAGACAAGTGTTTGGAATGGAGTTGAAAGTTAATGCTGTTAGGCATAACTTACTACTGCTATTGAAAGTTAATGCTGCTAGGCATAACTTACTACTATTGTTGAAAGTTAATGTTGTTAGGCATAAACTTACTACTGTTGTTGAAAGTTAATGCTTCTAGGCATAAACTTACAACTACTGGCGAACGTTAATGATGTTCAGGGTATTTTCATAAATACTTTGATTAAGGGTTTCAATCACTCATTTAATCGATTTCATTCAATCATATACTCTCTAATCACAAACCCTAACTCAATTTCATCATTCATCATCAAAACCCAACACAATGACGACCCTAGACTTTGCTGATACTCACAATTTGATCGCGTTTTTGTCTAAACCTGCTGAAAGTAAAGGATTTGAACAAATTGTGGATTTTCTGAATGCAAATCCTATAAAGTATGCTTTAACGATCAATCCTACTATATATACTTTGTGTATTGAACAATTCTGGGCTATTGTCAAGGCAAAAAGTATCAACGGGGAAGTACAGTTACAAGCCCTAGTGGATGGAAAGAAGATCATCACTACTGAGTCGATTGAGAGAAGAGATCTTCAACTAGATGACGCGGAAGGTGTTGATTTTCTACCCAATGATACTATCTTTGAACAACTTACACTGATGGGGTATGAAAAACTTTCATAGAAGCTTACATTCTATAAGGCATTCTTTTCTCCATAATGGAAATTTTTGATTCATACTGTTTTACAATGCCTGAGTGCTATGGCTTTTGCAATTATATATTTAGCTACAAACCAGAAGTTCAACTTTTTAAAGTACATATTTGAAAGTATAGTGAAGAACTTGGATAATGCTGGAAATTTTTTGATGTATCCAAGGTTTGTACAAGTGTTTCTGAATAATCAACTGGAAGGGATGGCAACTCATGATGAAATATATATTGCACCCTCACATACAAAGAAGTTTTTTGCTAACATGAGGAGATCAGGAAAAGGCTTTTCTGGAAGAGAAACACCTTTGTTTCCAACAATGGTGGTACAAAATCAAGAAGAAATAGGTGAAGGTTTAGCAATTCCTACTGATCTCCATCAAACACCTACCATTATTCAACCATCATCATCCCAACCTCAAAAGAAAAAACAACCTAGGAGGTCTAAGAAGAAGGACACTTAGGTACATCAGTCTAGTGTTCCTAGTGATTCTGTTGCAGATGAGGCTATCAATGAGGAGATGTATGACAGTTTGGAAAGGGCTGCCACTACTACTACTAGCTTAGATCCAGAGCAAAACAGGAGTAACATCACTAAGACCCAATCCAAGGCAACACCTAATGAACCAAGTTCCGTAGGAACTAGTTCAGGTGGTGGTCTCAGGCGTCAAGAAACCATATGCCACACCCTGCCAAGGCGGAAACACGAGGCGTAACGAGAATGGATATCATCACAACACAATGGTGTCGAAAATAGAGAGAACTAAATGAAATAGATAAACTAATGAGACACAATGTGTCATGACAATATCTAACGCAAGATAAAGGAGTCTTGCATTAAAAACAATGTAAAAAAGGGACTATGAAACTCACCTGATGCTCAAGCAGCTTCCAAACAATATCAACACAAGCTACACAATACAAACACAAATATGTTACACGCGACCAAGCTAAAAGCTCAAGTCCATGTAACACTCATATGATGGATGTCTAAGGGTTTGATTAACCATCA